>JAVJIF010011193.1:0-184130 GCA_038442645.1 Agave tequilana | reverse complement strand
CTGGACTATTCCCATAAGAGTGGAGGAAGCAGTTGGGCTAGCCGAAAGGAGAAAGATCATCATAACGATTGTAGCACTGATTAGCATAATGGCCAAAAAATAGCATATCTGGCATTGGGTTGGCCACTAGCGGACTGATGTGGTGGTGGGAAGGAATATCCACACCACGACTGCCGCTCCCTGCCTCAGCCACGTCCACAACCATGAAAAGAAGATAGAGCCGAATGGTAGCTTGGAGTACGTGAGGCAATATGAACCACAAGAGAAGGAGAGATGAGGGTTGTGGACGCAGATGAAGTGATAGCACACCCACGATAAATCTCTTGACTAAGCATGAGGCCAATGAGTTCTTCTGACAGTACATGATCGACTCGTGTTTGACGGAGGTGACGAACGAGTCATAATCAGGAGATAGACTACTGAGTAAGGTAGAGACAAGGTCAGAGTCGCAACTGGATTAGTCACTGCCGCCAGGTTGTCCACGATGGACTTGACAGGATGAATGTACTCAAACATAGAAGAGGTGCCCATCTTGACGGTGTGCAGCTAGTATTTGAGTTGTCGCACTCTAACTCTGAAGGGAACACAAAGATTCGTTCTAGAGAGAACCACACATCACGAGATGTGATGAGGTCGATGACATGAGCAAGAATAACCTCAGCGAGCGAAGAGATAAACCACATAAAAGTATCGATCAAGTTTGATCCAACGAGTATATTCCGGATTGATGGTGGGCTGAGCATCCTTCTCGATAGAAGGAAGGAACCAGACCATGCATGGAGAGGTTCCGTCGATGAGGCCTTCGAGATCATGGAGTTTGAGAAGAGGAAGGAACTGAAAATACCGTAGCAGGTAGTTTTCTTTGTCAAGTTTGACATTTAGAAAGTGAGTGATGCTGGGATTGGGAGTAACCATGGATACAGGTGTTTGGATGGAAGTGAGGGAGATGAAGAAGAAATACTTGACATGGTACATGAGTTGCTCTGATACCAAGATAAAGAAGGAGAAAAATACTTATTTGTGTAATGATCAGATATCACTAGTTATGCTTCTTGATTGTATTTATATACATATTGATCATATGTTTATATTGATTTAGGAGAAACAATAGGAAATATTGATTGAGAGAGAATGAGAAACACATGGTGCATGAGTCCTATGAGTCCCATGTGTTCCTATCTTCATGGAAAGATTTTAGGATCTACTTGATTTCATGAGGAGTTTCTTTCACACAGATCACATGTTTCACATGAGTCACGTATTGTCATTGCTATATCTAGCACTCAATTCTAAGTCTAACCCATCCAACCTGCTCAATACCCAATATAACCCAACTCAAAACCTGAACTCATCTAAAAACCAAGTGGTTTTCAAACCTTTTTAGACCAGCCAAAAATTTAGGTTTAGATGCCAAATATATTCTAAACCCACCCGACCTGATCCATTACTAATTCTAGCTGACATAACTCAAGCGACAAAACTATTCAGTTTCTTGTAAGAGATTGTAACGTTTTAATTTTCTGATCCACATTAGATGAGAGAACTTCCAAATTAAACTTGCAGGTCCTACACTAAACAATCATATTATGCAACAACTCAAGTTTACGGGGCATGGAGATTACTAGATGTTCATCTCGCAAGAAGAATTCTTTCCCCTCCTTCACGAGAGCTTCTTCCTGTCACTATGGTGGCATTTTTTTCTTACTATGGAGTTACCATGTAAGCCTACCTAAAATTTAGTGATTCAATTACTTGATTTATAAGTAATAAGTGAAATTAGTTATATTTATAACTCAACTAGTCTCAGTTTTTCATGAATCTAAACTAAGAAAAGATGTGAAATTTAGAAAGAACCATATTTGTTTAATTCATATCGTCAAATTTTTTGAGTATTCATGGGGTTAATAACATTATATATATTGTAAGTATCACTGTGACACAGTGGCAAAACTTCTGTAGTACGCAAGAGGTTTAGGATTTAAATTCCGCTTGCACCAGGTTATAACAATATTTCAAAAAAACATTATACATATTTGTGCCTTTATGGTGGCTCTCCTCTTATATGTCTCTTTCAATGGACAATCCAAGGGAACGATCTTAACCACTCACAATTCGATATGTAATGCCCCGATCCCGTGGATATGGAGGCGCTACTGCGACGTACACTCGCAGGGCAAAAATATCCTCACATATGTACGCTAAGCATTACTACATGTAAGAATCAGAGTGCGTAAGCACACTGGTAATATACATTCCAATGAAATAGTACAAGTACACAGTTATCACAGAGCGTGATCCAATATTATATGAATATTACATTACTAGAAGGTTTAAATATATGATTTACAAAGATTTTCAAAGTACAAAAGCTGTTAGATACTCACGAGCAACAAAAAGAATCACGAGAGACGGTTAAGAGGAGGCTGGAAGGGAAAGAGGTACGACTGGTCCGCTTGCACCGCAAGGAAAGCTTGGTCTTTCATGGATGAGTCCACTATGCTTTCGCTGCTGTTTTCCATTGATTTTGTGAAGGTAAAAACTTACAAAAAAATATTGAGGAGCTAGATTACAAGTAATTCTTTGCAGGAAGAAGATTACAGGTAGATCTCCTCTGAGATTTTTGGGGAAGTGTGCTGGTAGGAATCTGATCAGCGTGCGATCACTTTATCCCTTTGATGATGCAATCGATCAGACAATCGGGCTGCTGTCTGATGGGATTTCTTTCTCACCTGGTTCAGGGAATCAGAGAACAGAAGGTCGGTAGAACCCTTTTGTTACTTCTCGAGCTGCCTCCGTTTAGGAATTCCTTCTCGCCTGGTTCCAAAAATTTCTTGAGAGGGAGGAAGATCTTAGGGTATTAGGACCCTGATTAGAGAAGTAATTCTCTGAGTTCTTGGAAGCAAGAGAGTAGATCTCTATCTTTTTTCCTCTCTTCTGGGTGGGGGTCTCGGTCCGTCCTCTATACGCCTTTGGTACGATATTTATAGAGAGAGCAGGGGTATAATTGTCCCTTGAAAATCTAGAAACAGATTGAGTCAATCTGTTTTAATCTGAAAAGTAGCCTCGTCGTGAGGCTAGAGATAGTTTTTGCGAAGCTAGGAATAGCAAGTAGTGCTAGTCTCTTGATCCGCTCTGCTAAATGAGGGATGCACCCTTGATTCTTTTCAAATAACTGAAAGATTTCTTCTGATCTTCTTACTTTGTTGGGAGAGTTAAAAGATTATGGCAAGAAACTGCCAAATTTGATCTCAATTAGATTTGATCTCATCTGGAGATTTGATTAGTCAAAGGTGACCATAGAAGACCCGCAGCGGAGCTGCCGCGTCGAGCTCACAGCGGAGCTTATCAATTACCCTTTTGCGCAGCTGCATGGGGCTTCGAGCGAAGCTAACTCTCTGCGGAGTTAACTGAGCATTTCTATTCGAAGTTGTAAGTTAGCTCGCAGCGAGACTGTGAAGGAGCTTTCTGTGATGCTAAGCAGCTTTGGCTTCTTATGCGAGACTTTATCTCGTAGGCTCGTGCGAGACTAAGTATTGAGCTAACTTAGTGTCTCTGGACCTGCCTGGGCCTTCTCACGAGCTTTTCTTGGCTTACTGTCTGCTTCGCTGGATTAGTAGAACCCAAGTTGCTGATTCATCCCCTTTGAGATAGGTGAAGAACTGGTCGTCAGCTTGTCTGCCGCTTGTCTTTTGTATATGTCAACAAGTTAGACATTGTTCAGGCCAGTTAGGAATCTTGTCTTTTTTAGAGTGTCAACAGTTCCATCCCTATACATCCATGTATGAGTAAATCGAGGTTGTTATTAGAAACTGTTGATGAAATAATGGGTTATGTTTATAATGGGTCTCGTACATGCCTGAGACCACGGTCTAGGGTGTTTCATTGTTGGTGTATGGAGTCGGTCGCAAGGCATACAGGAGGTGAGTCTTATTGTATGCCCATTCAGGAATATAACAAGAGGTAGGGAGCCAACGTTCCCCTCGGAACACCTAAAAGCTCTCAGGTAGAACAGAAAGTTTTAGTTGCATAACATAACTAATACCACTGTAAAAATATTCACCACTTGAAGTCCATCAGTTTTTCCCTTACCCGATCTAATTGTCCTTTTTATTATTTATTATGTAATTATCAATTTAAAAGAATAGCAGGAGCATGACAGGTTCAGGAGTTACAAGAGTAATATGAGTACATGAGTACTAGAGATATAGGATCACTATATATAATACATGATAGCAGTTACAGGATTCCCGTAATATGATAATCACAAGTCAAGTATTAAGCATGGCAAGTGACAAGTGATAATATACAAATGTCAAGTAATAACATGCAGGTATCGAGCGACAACAAACAGGTGTCAGGTGATAACAAGCAGGAGACACGACAAGTATTAGCATATCAATTAAAAGCACGACAAGCGATAACACAGTAGATATCAACTATTGAATAGCTCAATACAGAAAACAGTACCGATATAGGACATCGGTATGAATACCAAAAAATAATATAGTTTTGAAAAACAGTATAAGTAAAGATTTCAAATTCTTCACAACCATCAAGAAAAGACTAATAGTTAAATTATCAAGCAGGCAAGCGGGAAAGCAAGTAAGCGAACATCCAAACAGAGCTAAGCAAAACTGGAGCAAAGCTAATGTACAACACAAGACGCCATCACGATCAGCATGATTACCGCTCACGGTGAAACTATACACGCGTGTGGTGGCGGATAAATCGCTCTGCATCACCCCTGACAAAGCCACGCTCATGGCGTAATTACACTCGAATGGAGTTAGCGATAAAGTATTGAGCACTAGGTCCACCTACTAGGCATAGATAAGAGACCTAATGGTCTAAACGCACCCCCTCTTTCTAAGAAGTGGGCAAGAGCCCCTAATAGGCCCAAAGACAGAGTAAGTACCTGCAGAAGTACTAGTTTTAAACACATACATATAATAGGTAACAATAAGCTATCAGTAAAGTGGTGAATCTCAGAGATTGAGGAAGACAGAAATAAAGTCAGCGAGCAGACAAGCGAATATCCAAACGAAGCTTAAACATAGTTGGAGCGAGACTAGCACACAACACTAAAGGCTACCATGCTCAGCATGGTTACTGCTCGCGGTGAAGCTAACACATGCGTGTGGTGGCGGTAAATCGCTCCGCATCACCCGTGATGAAGCCGCGCTCACGAGGTAACTACACTTGGATAGAGTTAGCGATAAAATATTGGGCGCTAGGTCCGTCTACCAGGCATAGCTAAGAGACCTAATGGTCTATGCACCCAAAGGGCTAAAAAGAGACCATAAAGTCTAAGTGCACTTTTGGTAGCTACTATAAAACCCAGACGGTGCAAGGGATATAACTTATAGGGTAGCCAGCCCGAAAAGTGGGCAGAATCCCATAATAGGGCCAGAGGGCTAAGTAAATACCTACATAAAATAACGTTAGTGCCACACGAGTACATAAATAAACTTGATAATAACTAAACTATCCATGGAGTGATGAAGCCTGGAGGTAAGTGTAGAGCCCAGAGGCTAACAACCACGAAGGATCGACCATGCATGATAATAGAGCAGATATCATAGCAGTATACAAGTATAGGAATTAAATTACACTATTCCACACATACATCATAGTGGTACAAATACATAACACTGGTACAATACACATGTCCACAATATATATGTACACACTCACTCCAGTACAATTACACTGGACATGTACATTTGCACGAATCTACAATACAAATATTATTACACATTCCAGAAATACAAGAAACACTCGTCGAAGCGGGTACCTAAATAAAGAGAGAACATTCGCCTAAATATCCTCGAAAAATGTCATAAAATCTTAAAACTTCCAAATTCACGTGTGCGGGCTCCACCCACCATCACGAGGAGAGAGGGAGAGAAATTTAGAGAAAGAAAAGAGAGAGTGAGTTGCAGAAGAGACAGACTGAGAGAGAAAAGACAGAAGAGAATAGAGGTGCTGGTCAGCCCGGCTGGCCAGTGAGGCCGTCGGGGGCTCTGGTCGCTGGTAGTCCGCAATAGAGAGAGGGTGAGAGAGGAGAGAGAAAGGGAGGTGAGAGTGAGAGAAAAGAAAGAGAAAGGAGGGAAGGAGAGAGATCTAGGGGAGAAGAGAGAGATCTAGGGGTGAGAGGAGGCTAGCTGACGGCGGCAGCTGGCCAGGGCGGCAGCGCAGCGGCTGGGTCACCGTGGCCATAGGCCAGAGAGAGAAAAGGAGAGAGAGAGGAGACTAGAAAGAGAAAGAGAGAAGGACCAAGGGAAAGAGAGAGCAAGGAAAGAAGGGGAGATTCCAGAGGAGGCCCAGATCAGAAAGAGAAAGGAAGGGGGAGGAGAGAGAAAAGAGAGGGGAGATAAGAAAGGAGCAGAGAGAGAAAAGGAGGAGATCAGAGCTCGGGGGGGTTGCCGGAGCTAGGACAGTGACCTGAGGGCAGGGCTATGACAGCAGTGGTGTTGGCCCAGAGGGAGTGACGGATTTGGGGAAAGAGGGAGAGGGAGAGGGAGAAGGAAAAAAGAGAAAGAGAAATCGAAAGTAAGAGAGATAAAAGAAGAGAGAAAAGAAGAGAGAGAAGGGAGAGGGATCGGCCTGGGGAGGTGGTTGCCATCACAGGGTGGTCACTGGCATCGGATGGCACAGCGGTGGCACTGGCCAGGCGGCGTGGTGGTGGTGTTCCCGGGTAGAAGAAAGAGAGAGGGAGGAGAGAGCGGGAAATAGAGGAGAGAGAAAAAGAAAGAGAGAATAAAAGGAAGAGAAACATATTTATTGTTAGATATTTTATAGTGGGGATGTGCCACGTGGCGAGCCCAGGTGATAGGAAAAAGAGCGGGAAATCTTTTAATAAATAATTTATTATAATAGTGTAAAATTTGAGAAATTCTGAAAAATCCCCAAAAATTCTCAGAGCAGAAAACATCTCTCTAAGGAACAATATGAAATCTAAAAATAATCCCATTTTCAAATTAAATTTTTTTTTAAATTAACCGGTGATACCGGCCGACACCAAATCCATTCGAGTTTTGATAAATACAGAAAAATCTTCAAAAATGTACTAAAATAGAAAATGTGATTCTAAGAAATAATGTGAAAGCAGATTCTAGAAATTCAATTCTGCTTGTAAATAAAAAAATCTGAAAATCGACCAGCGATACTGGTCGATACCGATTTTGAACTTTTGCAGAAAAATTTGAAAAAAATTCCATAAAATCATGATAAATATAAAATATTGAAAAATAATGTTTGAAAGTAAAATCAATCAAATATGATTACAAGAAAGATCAAATCTAGCAGTACACTGGGATCAAATCCCTGGTTCAGACTTGAGCTGAATCTGAGTCCTAGAATCCGGATCCATGCAAAACAATAACATAACAAAATACAAAGCAGAAATAAATACGAAGAAAAAAATAAAAAATATGTTTAAAAAATCAGAACACGTATCTAAGTATGTATTCCGGGAACAGGCTGTTACAACAATGACAATAAAACGTGTGTTATTTGGTCACTCTCTTATTCGGATGATGATACCCAGTGTCATGCTCGAATGAATCCTGTTAGAGTAGGTACTCCGGTGTGGATAGCCAGTGGTATGGAATACTGGAAGGGAATAACTAAAATAACATGCGATACTGATTATTATTAATTGTATAATTATAATACATTGCCTGTCTCTTGCAAGATATTACTTCTGTGCTATTGTATTAAATCTCCTGACTTGCTTGCTTCCTGATTTAGTACTGATTATATGTTTACTATTTATGTTTACTGTTTGTTGTATGCGTGCATGACTAAATCACGACACTTTGATTTTATACATGTGTGCTTGTCTGTGCACGCCACTTGCTTCATTTTACGAAGTTGTTAGGTTACTTTCTGACAACCCCTTGACCTATATGTCCATATCTCAGAGCGTGCACCTGTTTTCCATTGATTTTGTGAAGGGGAAACTTATTAAAAAGTATCTAGGAGCTAAATTACAAGTAATTCTTTGCAGGAAGAAGATTACAAGTAGATCTCCTCTGAGATTTCTGGGGAAGTGTGCCGGTAGGAATCTGATCAGCGCACGATCACTTTATCCCTTTGACGATACGATCGATCAGACATTCGGGCTGCTGCCTGATGGGATTCCCTTCTCGCCTGATTCAGGGAATCAGAGAACGGAAGATTGGTAGAACCCTCTTATTACTTCTCGAGCTACCTCCGCTTGGGAATTCCTTCTCGCCTGATTTAGAAAATTTCTTGAAAGGGAGGAAGATCTTAGGGTATTAGCACCCTGATTAGAGAAGTAATTCTCTGAATTTTTAGAAGCAAGAGAGTAGATCTCTGTCTTTTTTCCTCTCTTCGGGGGGGGGGTCTCGGTCCGTCCTCTGTACGCCTTTGGTACGATAATTATAGAGAGAGCAGAGGTATAATTGTCCCTTAAAAAGTCTAAAAAAAGATTGAATCAATCTGTTTTAATCTGGAAAGTAGCCTCGCCCCGAGGCTAGAGATAGCTTTTGTGAAGCTAAGAATAACAAGTAGTGCTGATCTGCTAAATAAGGGATGCGCCCTTGATTCTTTACAAATAACTGAAAGATTTCTTCTGATCTTCTTACTTGATTGGGAGAGTCAAAAGATTATAGCAAGCAACTGCCAAATTTGGTCTTAATTAGATTTGATCTCATCTGGAGATTTGATTGGTCAAAGGTGACCATAGAAGACCCGCAGTGGAGCTGGCGCGTCGAGCTCACAGCGGAGCTTATCAATTACCCTTTTGCGCAGCTGCATGGGGTTTTGAGCGAAGCTAACTCTCTACGGAGTTAACTGAGCATTTCTGTGTGAAGTTGTAAGTTAGCTCACAGCGAGACTGTGAAGGAGCTTTCTGCGATGCTAAGCAGCTTTGGCTTTATCTCGTGGGCTCGTGCGAGACTAAGTGTTGAGCTAACTTAGTGTCTCTGGACCAGCCTGGGCCTTCTCACGAGCTTTTCTTGGCTTACTGTTTGCTTCGTTGGATCAGTAGAATTCAAGTTGCTGATTCGTCCCCTTTGAGATGGGTGAAGAACTGGTCGTCAGCTTGTCTGCCGCTTGTCTTTTATAGATGTCAACAAGTTAGACATTGTTCAGGCCAGTTAGGAATCTTGTCTTTTTTAGAGTGTCAACAAGACCCCCTTCAAAGTTTTCGAAAGTTTGCAACAGAATGGTTCAAACTCCGAAATACTTTAAACTGCTTTGATTGATGACATATGAAATGCGAACGTCGCGATAGTGGTTGAGTTCAGCTCCGCTTTCAATTCTACTTCCGAATTAGAATAAGTTCACCGAGGAACCGTGTAGATTCGCGATTCTGGGTAGCTTTGCGTCTGGACAGCTTCGCGTTAACCCGGTGTTTGGAATGACGTTCCTTTCCTGAGGCTAACTACTTTTCGGCTAGTTACGAGAGGGATTGCTCCCTTTTTTGAGGTTAGAATAAACTCTCTTGCTTATAAGAATTCAGAGAATTACTGCTCTAATCAGGGTGCTAATACCCTAAGATCTTCCTCCCTCTCAAGAAATTTCCGGAACCAGGCGAGAAGGAATACCCAAGCGGAGGCAGCTCGAGAAGTAACAAGAGGGTTCTACCGACCTTCTATTCTCTGATTCCGAACTAGGCGAGAAGGGAATCCCATCAGGCAGCAGCCCGATTGTCTGATCGATCGCATCATCAAAGGGATAAAGTGATCGCGCGCTGATCAGATGCCTACCGGCACACTTCCCTAGAAATCTCAGAGGAGATCTACCTGTAATCTTCTTTCTGCAAAGAATTACTTGTAATTTAGCTCCTCGATACTTTTTTATAAGTTTTTTCCTTCGCAAAATCAATGGAAAATAAGATGGCGACTCCACTGGAGAGTTAGGAAATGAATCCCATAAGAGATTACATGTCAGAGGTGATCGTTAACGTGACAAAAAGAACTCCGTGGGGATTTGTGAAGCAATTTGTCAAAGGTGTAATGTTAACTTGACAAGGATTCATTTACTCTTAGAGGTGCTTGAATATAACAGTAATTTGAGTGGACCTGTCGTTCTGTTGAGAGAATGACAAGCGAGGTTCATTCACTGGGGATATTGGCTTTATCCATTGGGGAGTAGATTATAGTCTTGCTACTAGAGGTTTAGTGTTAACATGATAGATTAGACTCATCATTTTGCAAGGGATATGAATACCTTTATATGTGGTCTTACCATTCCATGGATGGGAATTGGTAAGTGATTTTGGAGAGGGAATCAAATGGGAACAGGTCCCTTAGGATTTTTAGTAAACCCTCAGCTGTCAACGGGTTTGATATGCCTTTACCAACTACGATTTGAGTCGGGCTAGCCATGCTATTCCCCTCAGCATGATGAGTTGTCGAGGACTTATGTTGGGCTTAACGGCCAACATTTCCTCTATCCTTAACCGTTAGAGGTGTTGGATTTTCGGTTACTGTATTCGTAACCTTGATTCTTCTTTGAGACAACCAGTGTATGATCAGCTCGATACTGGTTTACAGTCGTATGATCTCGTTTAGAGAAATAGAGGAGCGCTCCTGCATATCTTGGATTTGTAGGTCTTGATCAGAGGTGTAATGTTAACTTGATCATGAGAAGGATCCTATCAAAGATAATACTTCTTTAAGAACTTGCCGTTGATCGGCATCATGAGTAAATCATCATCTGAAGTCATAAGGCGATACGCCCCATTTGAATAGACTGTTTCTATTACAAACGGTCCTTCCCATTTGGGCTGAAATTTGCCTTTAGTTTTGTGCGTCATGATTCTGACGGTTAAAACCAAATCTCCTTTCTGGAAGACTCTTTACTTGATCTTCTTATTGAAGGCTTTTGAGATCCGGGCTTGATACAACTCAATGTGTTGCTGAGCTTGTAACCGCATCTCATCTAGGACTTCGAGCTCTTAAAGACGCAATCGATCATTGTCCTCTATTGTCATCTTAGTCATTAAAGTGACTCGCAATGATGGCATCTGGATTTTTAATGGTATGACCGCTTCGCATCCGTACACCAGGGAAAAAGGCGTATTGCCTATGGGGGTCCGAACCGTGGTTCGGTAGGCCTAAAGATATTCACTAAGCTTCTCATTCCAGTCTCGCTTATTTGAGGAAATGAACTTTTTGAGTAGCTTAATGATTGTCTTGTTGAATGCTTCCGCCAAGCCATTAGCCGCAGGATTATAAGCAGTTGATGCCACGTTCTAAATCTGGTATTTATCGCAAAACTGGTAGAACACCTGACTCAGGAATTGGGGACCGTTATCATGGATGATCCGCCTAGGGACACCAAATCGATGGATGACATGGTATTTGATGAAATTAACCACGTTAGAAGTTTTAACTTCAACCAGTAGTATAGTTTCTGCCCACTTTGAAAAGTAATCGGTTATCGCTAGGATAAACCGGATTCCTTTTGTTGAAGAAGGGCTAATTGGTCCTACGACATTGATTCCCCACGCTTCAAATGGCCATGAAGTAACGTTGGATGGAGCAACTCTGAGGGCTGATGTATGAAGTCTGCATGGATTTGGCCAATAATATCCAAGCCTGTGCAATCAGTATTTAAGTTTTGGACCTGGCTGATGAGCTCCACATATGCCGTCGTGCGCTTCTTTAAGCACTTCTTGTGCTTCTGAATTAAAAAGGCAACGGAGGAGGATACCATCATATTAGCGACGGTAAAGTGTTTTCAGAGTTGGATCATAGTAAAAACGAGGAGATCTTCGTCTGATGGATGCCGCTTCTTTAGGGGGTCGTCCGGCAGTAAACCATGCAGAGCATAGTCGATGAGGGAAAATCGCCAATCTCTCGGTTCAAAATCCGTCGAGATATTATAGACCTATCTGGTTCTCAACATATGTTTAGAGCAGACAAGGTGTCGAGTCGCCACTGTAAGGTGATACTCGGTGTTGACTGGCAAGGCTAGCGTCATTGCTAGTGCAGCCAGAGCATCGGCCCTAGTGTTTCGATGTAAAAGCCATCAAACAGATTAGCCATTTCGATGACTTCGTGATAATAAGGTACCAAATCTTCGTGACATACCTCATATTCGCCTTTAACCTGATTGATAATCAGTTTTGAATCGCCATAAGCTTCAAGGTAGCGTACCCCCATTTCGTGAGCGAGCTGAAGGCCAATAAGTAGAGCATTGTATTCTGTCACATTGTTGGAGTATGATTCCGTTAGAGAAAATGATCTAGGAAGGATATGATTTTGTGGAGAGATAAACACAACCCCCACACCGGCAATGATCTTGCCTTTAGGGCCTATTCATGATGCTCCATTGAAGAACATCTGTCAAACTTCATCCTCTGAAGTTATATTAGATTCAAAAACTTCATCTGAAATGTCTTCATGAAGTTTTGAGTTTTCTGAAACCGGATGAGCAGCCAAGAACTCTGCAAGTGCCTAGCCTTTAACCGCCTTCTGAGGGACAAAGAGCATGTCGTACTGAGGCAAAAGAAGCGGCCAATTAGCTAATCTTGAATTTAATGATCCTGGTTTCGTCATGAGAAGACGCAAAGGGTTCAATCTGGAAATGACGTGTATGATTTGGCTAACCAAATAATATCGTGTCTTCTGAATAGCAAAGACAAGAGCTAAGCATTCCTTCTCAATAGGATTATAGCGAGATTTTGCCCCTATCAAAGTCCTGCTCAGATAATAAATAGCTTGTTCGTGACCATTATCGTCTTTTTGGGCAAGCAGAGCACCGAGAGAATGGTCCATAGCTTTCACATAAAGCAGGAACGATTTTCCTGATGTGGGAGCTACTAAAACTGGAGGTTTTGTGAGATAACTTTTGATATCTTCGTAAGCTTCTTGACAAGCTTAATCCCACACAAAAGGAACACCCTTTTTCATGAGTCAGGTGAACGGTTGACAGCGGCCTGAGAGATTTGCGATGAATCTTCTGAATAAGCCAGTCTACCTTGTAGGCCTCTAAGTTCTTTGAGATTCTTAGGTGGATGCATGTTCTGAATGATTTTAACTTTGTCTGGGTCAAGATGAATTCCTTTTGATGTAACAATAAATCCAAAGAATTTTCCACTCGAAACCCCCAAGAAGGATTTTACCGGATTCATCTTCAGTTGATGAGCCCACATTATGTCGAACATCGTTCTTAAGTCGTGAAGGTGGTCACTCTTATTGCGTCTTTTGACAGCAATGTCATCAACATAACATTCTACCGTTTTTTGGAGGTGATCACGGAAAATCATATTCATTGCCCGCTGATAAGTTGCTCCCGCGTTCTTTAACCCGAAGGGTATCACAATATAACAGTGTATCCCCAACGGTGTCCGGAATGAAGTATGCTTTTCATCCTCTGGATACATCTTAATTTGATTGTATCCTGAAAAGCCGTCCATAAATGACATTCTTTCGAATCGCAGGTATTGTCAATCATGACATCGGTGATGGGCAGTGAGAATTCATCTTTAGGACAGGCTGTATTGAGATCACGGTAGTTGATGCAGATCTGTATTTTCCCATTCTTCTTAAGAACAGGAACGATATTAGCAACCCAATCTGGATGCTGTTCCTCCCGTATGAAGCCGCATGCAATGAGCTTATGAACTTCGACTTCAATAGCCTCCATAATGCTCGGACGAAACCGTTGTTGCTGCTGCTTGACTGGCTTGGCGTTAGGTCTGATGTTCAGACGATGCATGGGTACTTATGGATCAAGTCCGGGCATGTCTTCGTAGTTCCATGCAAAGACATCTATATACTCCTTTACGAATACTATCAATTCTTCTTTTTCAATAAGTGATAAGTTTTCACTTATAAAGATAGGTTTAGGGTGGTCTCGACTACCCAAGTTAACCTGGATTACCTTGTCTTCAGTAGGTGGTTCACGCTATTCGAATCGCTTTTCCTACTGGAGATCTAATTGCTGAGCCCATGGTTCCTCATCAGTAGCTTCCGCTGGCTCCAATTGACTGCTTGAAGTCATATTAACGGTGAGATTCTCGAATATCTTTCCCACACTGACATCTGAGTCCCATTCGGAGGAAGAGACAGAGTGTGATGGGATCGGTTTGTCATCCTTGGACTGAAAGGTTTCTGGTGGTGTAGGTGTAACGTATCCCAACCCCCTGCGTGTGTTATCATAGTAGTTTGCCAGTTTCCCTCTTGGCATGAAGTTGCGCAGAAAACCATGTCTTCCTTTTCTGAAATTCAGGACCTTCCCATGCTGCAGGTTGTATCTCATTTTCCTCATCATATGCTGCGTTGATCGGGCATAATGAAAAAATTATGGGGTGTCTGAGTCTGAACTTGAATCTGCGGCTATAGACCTTCGCAGTTGGGCTTTACCGAATATTATTGGTAATTGACCCTCTTTGGATGGAGGAACCACTAAAACGGATCCTTCTATAGATTCTACGGACGTACTTGATGCACTTAGTTTATGTAAGGGTATGTGCAGAGAGCTATCTGTAACGGATTCAAATAATTCAACACTCACAAGATAATCAAAAGAAATATTATCATTAATTACTCATTGCCCTCATCTTCAGAAGGAGTGTTACATTGGGATTATTAAGATATGCTACAATCAGTTCACTGATCAGAATGGCTGGCATGTCTGCTTCAAACTCTGAATCCGCCTCATTGCCACTATCATCGTCGTCAGGTAGTGATTCTTTCGATGTTTACCGATCTCTTGATACAGGAGAGCGTTAGTAAAGTAATTCTCCACCCCTTTGAATGGTTGCTTCTTAGCGAAGACAGTTCGTACTGTTGTATCATCTTCAACATATTTGAAGCATTGATGTAGAGTAGAGGGAACAATTCAGTTGGCGTGGATCCACGGTCTCCCTAATAACAAGTTGTATGACGTTTTCGCGTCAATGACATAGCACGTCAACTCTGACTTTAGGCTCCCTATTCGGTAACGGAGTCGAATCTTTCCAAGAGGATCACTACTTCCTGTATTAAAATCGTATATTGTTGTAGTGGTTGCGGACAACCTATATAGTGGTATGCCGAGGAAGTAGAGGAGCCTTTTGGGGATGATACTGAGTGCAGACCCCGGATCAACCTGTACCCTTTCAATGCATGTCAAACCGATGTATCTGGTGTAGTACAAAGGTCGATCGTGTTTGTTATCCTTGAGAAGCATATTCTCCGCTGTGAAGGTAATAGCAGGTACCTTTGATTGCACATGATGGCATTTAGGGTAAGAAGACTGAGTGTCATCTTTAGGGATTTCTGGTATATATGTCAGGAATGATTCTGAGTTAGCCAGTGCATCTCTGAGTGCTTCTCTTGTCTCTTTCGAGAGACAAAGGAGCTCGTGTATGGTAATACGAGCTGGGATATTAGCCAGCTGGGCCAATATGTCAAAACGAAAGGGCATGTTAAGCCCGGGGCCTGAAGGCTTCTTCAGGACATGGTCGAACCGGATTTCTTTCTGCTTCTCTTTTCCCGTCGTCTTGAGCGGATCCAGTGTGGATATTTATACTGACGTCATCTGTTGTTGTGTCTCGTCAGTAGCTTTCTCATACTATTTTAAGTATGATTTTCCGGATTGAGTACCTGTCGGCTGAGGTATATCAGCCTGCATCATGCAAGCATGCTTTTCCCCTTCGGAATCGCTGAGAGAAGCTGATGTGAGATTACCATCATCCGGCAGGATGGAGACAACATTGCAAGATTTGCCCTTCGACTTGGATTTCTTTGAATCCCATTGTTCGCCTTGGACAAGGTCTGGGTGTATCCACATGATTTTCCCTGTCTCGAGTGTCAAGGGAACAAGACCCTTATTCTCTTGAGTTTTAGCTGAAGGATGCTTGACTTCCAGTCGCGGTGCAGGGATTGGAAAGGTCCCGTCAGGAACTGTGATTTTTGGGATTTTGTTGAATTTGAGAGTCACCATATTTGCAGTGACTTTCTTTTGTTTTGATTTCAGAGTCAGAACTTCGGCATCAACTAAAACTTGAATTTTGTCCTTGAGGACAAAACACTTATCAGTAGGATGATGAACCATCCTATGAAAGAGGCAATAGTTGGGATCGTTCATGCGTCCCACTTCATTAGGATGTCGAGCATCCGACAGCTTCAATTTATTTCCTTTGTGGAGTAAATGGAATATTGCGACTACCTGTTCGTCTTTGAAGGGGTACTGTTTCGGAGGAAACTTAGACTCTTGATTATTGAAGCCGCTCTTCTTGGCCTTCGACTGAATGTCCCCTGACAATTCAACGGATATAGTCTCTTTTCCTTTGGCTTGAGAAGACTGTGCCATGTCTCTGCGTTCTTTATTATTCATACCCCATTTGCCTTTAGGGATAGATGGTTCGAACTTCTTAGCTGACTTTTCGGCTATCTCAGCTTGTTCGACTAGTTCTTTTCAGGTATGGGCTTTGACAGCTCCCATACGAATCTCCACTTGGACGAGGAAGTTATGCCTGGATGTCTGCAAGAGCATGGGTAATGGCATCCCTGCTGGGCACATCAAAGATAAGTTTTTGAACCGTTCAATGTAGTCGCGGATAGATTCGCCTTTCTTCTGTACGGTAGAAAGGAGTTTGTCTATGGTCACCTTGGTATCATCCTCGTAGAAACGAGAAAGAAATCGAGTTTCTAGGTCGATCCAAGAATTGATAGAGCCCGGAGGAAGGCTTCGGAACCAGTCGAATGCTACCCCCTTCAAGGTGCCAATGAACAGTCTGGCCATGATAGCATCATTGTCTATGACATTACCGGTCTAAGACCGGAAGTAGTAGATGTGCTGGTTTGGCGAGCTCTTACCATCATACATATGTAACGTTGGTGGTTTGAACTTTGGCGGGTATGGTACTGAATCCCATTCCAAAGGGTAAGGACGGACTGTCCCTACTTTTTTTAGTTCATCCCTCTAAGTTAGGGATGCGATCTGGGCTGAGATGCCTTTAAGAACTTTAGCGTCCATAGAAGAACTTTCCTTTGACTTCTCAGTCTTCGGTTGTTCATGGCTATGATGTTCTTCCTCATCTTGGTTACTCCTGGTATCATTGTTATTCCGATTGGTGAGGAGTTAAGTGAGCATCTGTTGAATATTGTCCAAGGCTTCTTGCTGGGCCTTAGAGGTTTGCTATTGGGCTTCCAACCGTCGTCGAAGGTCATCATCATCGTTATCAGCCATATTTACTGACACTCTATCTATTCGTACCGAGCTGACTGTCGCTGAAGAGGCATACCCGCTGTCTTCGTCCTCCTTATCAGACCATTAGAATAATCTTCTCATTGATTCTGGCGAGGTTACTGTAGTTGAGGAGGATGGTTGCTCATAACTGTAGGGTATTGCGACCCTAGATCTGGTATTTCGGAAGACACCTTCTTTGTGTACCATGACTTCGCCAAGGCCCGGACTATAGTCTGGATCTGGAGAACTGGAGGGAGCGGTATGCGACGCTCGTTTATCCCTACGCAGTTCTTGTCCCCTTTCGATCATATTAATGGATGAAGAGGGCAGATTTTACGATATGCTCCTTTTGCGATGCTTCACAGGAGCTTATTCCGATAGTCGATCAAAAACTGATCGTCGGTCTGGAGGAGTAGCAGGGATTGGTCCTAACCGGCAATGGACTGAGTGGACTGTCACCAACTGACATCCCACTTGTTGACAACAGAAGGGAGAAGTCCAGAAAGATTCCGACTTCCGTTTGTTTGTCAAGAATTCTCGCAAGTCAGACCCAGTCGGGCTTAAGCGGTTTAGCGCAGAGGATGATGTCCCGTTCCTTTCATCAGTACAGACGTAATTAGCATTAAATAATTCTTTAGCTCTAGCTTTGCGGCTAAGAACTTTGGGAATATCCTTGGGTGCTGAAGTTGCATAAACACCGCTGTCAACACTTAGGGACGATCCCTTAGCTCCGCTGCGAAGGGCGAGCTTAGTGCTTGATGAACTGGGGAGCGGAGCACACTGTGGTGCTTTGTCTGCTTCCTTGTTGCGAAGGTGGTTAGCACTAGATAGTGCTTTAGCTCTACCTTCGCGACTAAGAACTTTGGGAATGTCCTTGGGTGCTGAAGCTGTATAAGCACCGCTGTCAACACTTAGAGATGATCCCTTAGCTCCGATGCGAAGAGCGAGCTTAACGTTCGAGGAACTGGGGGGCGAAGCACGCTGTGGTGCTTTGTTCGCTTTCTTACTGCGAAGGTTATTAGCACTGCTAGGTGCTTTAGTTCCAGTCTGGCGGCTGGGAACTCCGCGCGTACCCTGAGGTACTGGCGTTGTGTTTGCCATGTCATCAGTAAATTCGCTCATAAGAATACGGTTGGCGCGAGGAGTTGCTGCTTCTGAATTAGGCGAAGGTATAGTCGTTGTTTTAGCCTCGCGGCTAATGGCCTCAGCGAAGCAAGCAGGCCTTTTGCCTTTGTCTTCGCATGAAAGGCGAGCCTGTGGCGTAGTTATGCCTGAAGCTTCATAGAGAGCTTTCTGCTTTGACCTCCACATCTGTTTTGGAAGAGGAGATTTAAGTTCGCAAGGAACCTGGCTAGCCTCATGTTCGGCTACTTGCCCATCTAGGGCTGGTTTCTGCTCTGAAATATTGGTCACCGAGACCTTCTTATGCTTCCGTGCGTCGAGCATTAGACCACCTCCAGAGAGGAGCTCTTCGAATTTTCCTTAGTCGAAATGAACGACCAGCTTTTCGAAGGTAATAGGCTCAAGATCCTGACCCTCCTTGTTACGTCAGAAGACCGTAGTAGGCTTGCGGAGAGCCTTATCTGTCTCGACCGAGACTTGCTACGAAGAATTAGCCAGAGGGGTTCTGGCTGCGCCGACTTCCTTGCACTCAGCAGTAGACCCGAAGGTTTGTTTATCACATTGCGACACTTGATTCTCAACAGTGGAGAATGCATTCTCCAGCGGAGTCGCCATCTTATTTTTCATTGATTTTGCAAAGGGGAAAACTTACAAAAAAAAGTGTCGAGAAGCTAAATTACAAGTAATTCTTTGCAGGAAGAAGATTACAGGTAGATCTCCTCTATGATTTCTGGAGAAGTGTGTCGGTAGGAATCTGATCAGTGCGCGATCACTTTATCCCTTTGACGATGCGATCGATCAGACAATCGGGTTGCTGCCTGATGGGATTCCCTTCTCGCCTGGTTCGGGAATCAGAGAACAGAAGGTCGGTAGAACCCTCTTGTTACTTCTCGAGCTGCCTCCGCTTGGGAATTACTTCTCTAATCAGGGTGCTAATATCCTAAGATCTTCCTCCCTCTCAAGAAATTTCTGGAACTAGGCGAGAAGGAATTCCCAAGCGTAGGCAGCTCGAGAAGTAACAAGAGGGTTCTACCGACCTTCTATTCTCCGATTTTTCGAACCAGGCGAGAAGGGAATCCCATCAGACAGCAGCCTGATTGTCTGATCGATCGCATCATCAAAGGGATAAAGTGATCGCGCGCTGATCAGATTCCTACCGGCACACTTTTCCAGAAATCTCAAAGAAGATCTACCTGTAATCTTCTTCCTGCAAAGAATTACTTGTAATTTAGCTCATCGTCACTTTTTTGTAAGTTTTTCCTTTTGCAAAATCAATGAAAAATATGAACGTACGCCTATACACATACTTAGATATATTGGTCACTCGAGTAATAATATGATGTTAATTAAATATTTGTCGTGCTGTTTTGCAATTCAAATTTTATGCACTCAAATTACGTGACATGAGACATAAGGTATATAGATGAGAGTTTCCTTATTTGGATTATTCCTTCGACATACTTATCTCATGAAGCCATAAACTGAGCTTGTAGAACTGATTTTACTTGTATTCTATATTATTCTGTCTTATCCGTTTAATCTGCTTTTATCAGTTTTATATTGTTTTCTTAGTTTAAGAAGATAACTCAGGATATGGTGACGTGAGGTAAAGGGTAAATATATATATGAGTTTCCTTGTTTGGATTATTCCTTCAATATACGAATCTCACGGTTGGTAATTTGGGCTTGTATAATAGGTTTTGCCATATTTACTTCACTTGGTGTCTCATTGCCTGCTCCTGTGTGTCTGCGCTCGCGATTCGATTTTTTAGTACATGCTTTTGACTCGAATTTATCAATACACTTATGCCTGTCCTACACACCACTTGGCACTCATCTTACCACTCGTTAGGGGTTTTCGACTCTCCTGAATCTGTATGTCTAGATCTTAGAGTTTGAACTGTGATGGACTTCCTGTTGATCAGAATGGCGCAGCGATAGCATCGTGGATCAGCGGTAGACCAATCTGAGGCCTTATCTTCCAGGTCCCCCGGCTCATCCCCCGAGTTTTCTTTTTATAACTGTGAGTGCCTTTTGTACTGTTCATAATTGTATAGCTCTTTATATTTTCACATTTGCGTCTATCGATGATGTAATATTCTTATAATATTGTGTCACATCCTGTGATAACTTTATAATTATACTCATATGTTGGAATGTATAATGCACCACGTACTTTCGTACTTTGATTCTTGCCTATACTAATGCTTAGCGTATATATGTGAGGGTATTTTTGACCTTCTTATATACATCGCAGTAATGTCTCTATACCTGTGAGATCGGGGCATTACAATTGTATACTGAGTAGTGGGTATGGACTCAGTCAAGCAAGTTCAGTCCAGTAAACAAGAATATCAGAAATTAATTACGGTAGCACAGGAATGGTGTTACACAAGTGGCGATCAAGGTACTATAATGATAGTAAGAGTAATAATAATAATCAGTATCGTTTGTTATTTTAATTATTCTTCTCCAGTGTCTTATACCACTGACAGTTCATACTGGAGTCTGTACTTCCAGCAGAACTCATCCGAACTTTGATATACATATACCATTATTCAAATGAGAGAGTGACCAAATAACACACGCTCCTGATATTATTATTGTTAGGTTACTATATGCATCGTGTATCGAGTTATGTGTCATGTACTGGGTTGGAATGGCTAGTGTACTAAGGACGCGATGTGGGACCCCAGAGGCATCCCCTATAGTACCCTTACCATGTGTGTGGTTTGGTACTATAGCTCCGTGTGATACTTAACTCCACACACATATGCATACTGGGTAACAGGAACAATGAATCGGCCAGTATTAGTGTCTATAACAGGTGCACTGTGGACACGATGTGGTGACCCTAGAGGTATCCCGCACCACTTGTGTGGTGTGGTACTATAGCTCCACACACTGCTACACCGTGTTCAGGTTATAGGAGTATCATGTGCTATGATACTGGTAACAAGTGAGATGTCGTGGTAAAAGGAGTACAATAGTACAAGTACATACATAATTACGACATCATACTAGAATAGATCATACAACCAAGTACAAGAAAACAATATAAGAATATATTTCAAATTCTTCACAACCATCCATAGCAATAATAATTAATTATACTAATATATCTAGACGGGGCTAGTTAAGCTGGAGCGAAGATAGGCCGTGTTAGCAGTACGCTCGACCCAAGGCAGAGTTTGGATTGGCGAAGCTAGCGTGCAACTCTAAACGCTAACATGCTTGACAAGGCTAACGCTCGTAGCAAAGCAAGCTTATGAACACTCTGCTAACGCTCACGGTGAAGTCACGCTCGCGGTGAAGCTAGACTCACACGGCGAAGCGAGCATGTGAATGCTATGCTAACACTCACGACGAAGCCACTCTCGTGGAGAAGCTAGACACACATGAAGGCTAACGACCGTAAAGAGTCGGTCAATCCATAACAGTTCAATGTTACAAAGTAGTACGCACATATACAAGTACTCGCCTACATTATTACAAGCATCAGCCCACACAAGTACAAGTATATATCTACGTGATTACATCATCAACCCACAGAAATACAAGTACTGCCTATACAATTACAACCATTGTTACACAATTACAACATATGCCCACTAAATATACAAATACCCACACAACCACAAATAACAATAGTTGCTTAACCCAAAAACTGGTATTCGCCAAGGAATGGTATTGGCGCACATACAAGCATGTACTCGTCTAAAATGGCTTGGGTATGGTGATGGACTTCGGAGGAACACCAATGGTGTTAATACACTTCGTACGAGGAGAGAGAAAAGAAATAGAAGAGAGAGAAAGAGGAGAGAAAGTGTGAAAGAGGGTAGAGAGAGGGCGGCTAGGATAGGGAGAACAGAGAAGAGAGAAAAAAGAGAGGTGAGAGACAGAGAAGAGAAAGAGAGAGTGAAAGGAGGTGAGTGCGAGAGAGAGAAGGGCGCACGCAGGAAGGTTGGTCGGCTAAGGGGAAAGAGAGAGAGGGAAGGAGGAGGTGGAGATGGAGCTGTGGTGGTGGTGTTAGTGGAGTTAATGGTGTAAATGGTGGTTAGGATGGT
Organism: Agave tequilana; assembly: GCA_038442645.1. NCBI lineage: Eukaryota > Viridiplantae > Streptophyta > Magnoliopsida > Asparagales > Asparagaceae > Agave > Agave tequilana. The sequence goes on along the minus strand of JAVJIF010011193.1, from coordinate 161,784 downwards.
GGTGGAGATGAAATTGGTGATGAATTGTGGTGAAGATGATAGTGGTGAGTCGTGGAAGTGGGGAAGTAGGGGAGTTGGATAATGGAATTGGTGGTGGTGGTGTTTTGATGGAGAGGATGTTGAAGATGGAGTGGTGGGTGGAGTGGATGGTGGTGGGAGTGATGAAGGAGTTGGTGGGTGGAGTGGATGGTGGTGGTGGAGTTGGCCGGCTTGAGAGGCCCGGGAGAAGGCCGGTCGGGGTGGTCACCAAAGGTGGCGCCGCCAACTGCGGGTGGAGGGGACGGCCGGTTGGAAAAGTGGAAGAAGAGAGAGAGGGAGAGGAAGTTAGAGAGAGTAGTGAGAGAGGAAGAGTGGAAGAGAGAAAAATATGAGAGAAAGGGGGAGAGGCCAGTTGGGGTATGGGGAGAGAGAGCGCGTAGAGAGGAGAAGAAGAGGAGTAGATAAGGGAAGAAAGAAGAAGGGTGTAGAAGGAAGTAGAAGAGAAAAGAAAAGAACGGAAAGAAAAGAAAAGAAAAGAAAGGAAAAGGAAAAAGAAAAAGAAAAGGAAGAAAGAAGGAAATGAAAGAAAAGATAGAAAAGAAAAAGAAAGAGGAAAAAGGAAAAGAAAGGAAACAAAAAGAAAGGACGAAAAGAAAGAGAAAAAAAAAGAAGAAAAAGAAGGAAAAAGGAAAACAAAGAATAATAAAATAATAGGAATGAAATAGTAATAAATAAATAAAAAATGAAACGAGTTAGGCTCTACACTCGGGCTAGACTTAGGGTCCACAAAATATAGGTCCGATACCAAACAATAACAAAACAAATACAGAAAATAGAATAATACGAGCGAAAAATCAGGACACGTATCTGAGTACATATTCCGGGAACGGAGTGTTACATGATAGCTGGTTGTAACTTTGCCTAAACATAAATAGTATCATACGCTTCATTCATTGTACTAATTCACACTCAACACTTGTAAAGAAAAATCCCAACAATTGCAAAGTAATAAACCATTATGATGACACCGGAGACCCTTCAAAAAATACATAAATAAAATGGATACGAAAATTCAAATATATTATGGTAAATAGTGGTGATATGAAGAATATTGCTACATTCAAGAAAAACATAGATATGAGAATTCAAATATAGCATGTTGTTGTTTTTTATACAAGAAAGGAAATTATCAAATTAGGAAGCAGCTAACTTGTTGTTTTCTATCCAACAGTTGATAATTTATTGCCCTGTCATGATCATTTTAGATAAAGAAGGAATTTAATTAGAGACACTCAAATTAACTGCTCACTTTCTAGGGGACTGAAGCAGACGGAAAAACAAAGAAGACGATCGATGCGGGTTAGATCTCGTTCTAGCACTGACGAACCCTGAAGAGATCTCCATATAGGGATAACTACTCGAATTCCAGAGAAAGAACGACCTGAATCCATGAGCCAAGAGAACAACTCGAATTCGCGAGCAAATATGAGGAAAACTTAAAAGTTTATTGATAAAAAGTTGGATAATAAAAACCTAGGATACAATGGCCTTTACATAGGCAAGTAAAATAAAAGTACTTCTCTAATTAGAAAACTAAAATAAAAAATAGAAAAAACTAATTGGAATTCAAAACAGACTTAGAAAATAACTCCTAAATGAAGTAGGGTATCCTAATACATTTCAGGCCTGTCGACAGTTGAAGGGAGCTGTCGACAAGTCTGTAATCCTTTGACTACTGTAAAAGCCTGTCGACAGGCCAGAGGAGGCTGTCGATAGGTCTGAAAATTCTTATCTCTCGGGAAAAGCCTTTCGACAGTCCAAACTAAGGCTGTCGAAAGGTCAAGTGTTTTTGGCCAGCTATTTGTCTTTCCTTGCCCTTTTGGTTTCCTACATCGTTCCCTCCCTCTTCAAAAGAACTCGCCCTCGAGTTCCTATCATTTGGATTTTGCCTGATCACAGATGAGGGCACCCTTTTCTTTGTACATCTTGTAGTCGGTGAAATTGGTCTCATGGCAACTCTCTTACCCTTCCAAGTAAACAAATATATGTTTTCCCTTTCTTAATGGGTAGCATCGATATCATATTGTCACGGCCTTCTCAAAAGAATATGGTACTTATTTATATCAATGACATCACAAGTAACAGAATTTTGATAGTGTTTACCAATAGAAATAGGAACTTGATACAAATCCGTTACCTTGATACATGGGCCTTACTTGATCCACCCAATGTCGTAGGAATGATGATGCGGCTTTTTCTCTAGTTTCAAGTGATCCATAAGTGCTTTAGAAACGATATTCTCGCAACTTCTATTGTCAATGATAAGATTGTAGACCTTATCCTTGATCGAACATCTTGAATAGAAGATTTGATGTCTCTGCATGGTGTTGGGGATCTTCTGGTTACAAATAACTTTTTGAATAACACAAACGACGAGATTGCCATGTTCTTCGGCGAAATCAGAATCCTCCGGGTCTGTCTCAATTAGCACATCTTCTTCTTCTTCATAGTCTACTACATTGACGGGCCTCCTCTTTAGACACTCATTAGACCTGTGTCCAGGTTCACCACACCTGTAACACTTGCCAACCTCGGATTTGGTGTAAGGATTGTCTCTGCTATTTCCGATCGCGAGGTTTGTTGTTGATGTCGATGTAGAGACTTTGGCCGGTGGCTATACTATTGGTTGACATGTCATCGTGGAGCTCGGCGGGGCTCTGAAGTCTCTTACGAGCTCTCCGATTGATAAAAGATGCCTGCAAGGTGAAACTCTGCTTCGTAACCTCTCAATCATTATGGCCTTGTTTTGGGCTTTATCTACAGAAACACATTCTTGATGGCAACATGTTCCAGGATGGGGTAGTTTAACCCATGAATGTACTTCGCAGTTTATTACTGCTCAATCAGAGATAAATCACACTATAATGCGAGGCGATAGAACTCCTCTGTGTATGCTGACATAGTTCTCGTATCTTGCCTACGTTGCTAAAATTGATTGTAGAGGATGTTAATAATCGGGTAGAAGGAATCTACCTTATAGTAGTTTCTTCATGCGTCTCCATGTCATCACTGGTTGCTTTCCTTGACGCCTTCATGAGATTTGCAATTGATCCCACCATGCGGCTACTCTTCCCTTAAGTTTGTATGCCACAAATTTGACTTACTTCTCTATGAACATAAGCCATGTCAAAGAATTTATCCACCTCGTGGACCCAATCCAGAAAGGATTCTATATCAAGATTTCCGTTGAAAGAGGGGATATCACCCTTCATCCTTTACTCTTGAGAATTTGGGTATCCTTCTTCCCTACTATGATTAGCGTAAGTGATTCTAGGCTCCCTATTGGGGTCAGGAAATCCCCCTTTCCTATTTGGATTAGGAAGTGAATCTCCCATGCCTTCCGTAGGCTAAGCCGTCATCTCCAAAGTCATACTGATGAGCGGGGTTGTTGAACCCCTCGTCAGAGGGGTCATCAATTTGGGGATGTCGTAGAGGATAGTTTAGTGGTGTAGGGTATTGATACAAGTGATTTGGGGTGGTTGGGTATGGTTGATATGGGGTGATAGTAGCGGTGGTGGATGAATTGGAGGTGGTTGATTTGGAGGTGGTTGGATTAGTAGTGGTGGTGTGGATGAAGATTGTGTGAGAGAGGTGGAGGTGGCAGATGAGGATTACTTGATGAAGGTGGAGATGGTGGCGGACGGTTGTTTACTGGATGATCCAACTCGCTTTGGTCTGTATCATCGGCTTAGTTTCGATCATCAAGCTTGAGGGAGATTTTCTTGAGTTCCTGGACCACAAGATTCATGATTGATTCAAGAATGCTGAGCCTCCCTTTAAAAATATCCATCCTTGTGAACAAGTTTGGTTGCTCGTCGTCATTTCTGGCCATTGTCAGAGCGTTTATCAAAGCTTTGATAAAACTTGATGCAGACGGAAAAGCGAAGAAGATTATCGACGCGGGCTAGATCTCGTTCTAACGCTGACAAGCGCTGAAGAGATCTCCAGTTAGGGGTAACTACTCGAATTCATGAGCAAGAACGACCATAATCTATAAGAGAACAACTCGAATCCACAAGCAAATATGAGGAAAACTCAAAACGTTATTGATAAAAAGTTGGATAATAAAAATTTAGGATACAATGGTCTTTATATAAGCAAGTAAATTAAGAGTACTTCTCTAACTCGGAAACTAAAATAAAGAAATAGAAAATAAACAAATTAGAATTCAAAACGAATCCAGAAAATAACTCCTAAACGAATTAGGATACTCTGATATGTAATAGGCCTGTCGACAGTTGAAGGGAGTTATCGATTGTTCTGTAATCCTTTGACTTACTATAAAAGCCTGTCGACAGGCCAGAAGGAAGCTGTCGACAGGTCTGAAAAACTTCTGGCTCTCGGTAAAAGCATGTCAACTGTCTGAACTAACGTTGTCGACAGAACAAGTGTTTTTGACCTGCTGTTTGTCTTGCCCTGCCCTGCCCTTTTGGTTTTCCTACATCAAGGACTGATCAAGTGTGATAGAGATAGACTGACTTATTGTATAGAGTAATTAATAATCAATCACAACTTGCAGAGTGATGTTAATTTGATAAATTCGAATCTTCTTTTTGATAGTGACCGGTTCATTTCTTACTTGTTCTAATTGCATTAATAAGTTAACCATGCACGACCGCAATTAATGAGCCAAGGCTGGTCGTCGACATTAATTATATTAGACCTATCATTTGTTTTGCAGTCTCCACTTTCATCTAACAAGTTAGTTCACTGTACTCATTAATATCTCATGCAGTTGGGAGTTCGATTTCTCTCCATGGGTCCTGTACCGGTGACTTCATTATGAGAACGAGTGTAACTCACAAGTAGACTCAAGTGTTGGTTTCACGTGGAATGATTATAGCCACTCATATAATAGCAATCAGTGTGATTAACCAATGGATTGGTTTTGACGATTTTCATAAGGCTAAATTCTTTGAAATTATCATGAATTGTTAATATCTTACTCAAAACTCCCTTTAACTTTCTTTTTTGTGCTAATGCCCCCTGGCAACCAAAGCGGGGTGGGCGTCGGCCGCTCTCGACTTCACAACGTCGCCCTCCGCCTTTGTTACTCTGAGGGAGGTGAGGGGGCGTCGACGCCCCCCTCCCCGCAACTAAAAGAGGGGATGCAACTTGAGGAGATGAGGAGGAGAATTGAGGGAGTAGAGAATTGTGAGAGATGGTGTTTTTGCACAAAACCCATCTAGTTTATTTTGTTTGACGTTGAGAGTTTTTGTAAAATTTATTTTACTTAACTAATTAATTTTATTGGCCTTAAAGAGAATTTGGAATTTTCTGTATGTGCCTTTAACGGCGTTAGGGAGGTTTTTAAGCAAATGCTGAAGTTCACGGTATACACAAGGGGTTTGAACATAACATTGACAGTAGATGATAGTTTCAAAGAATTTAGCCTTTTCATAATTAGAGAACATTTAAATCTGTAATAACTCATGATCCATGCACATGTATGGTAAACAAAGTAGTGGAAGTGTACCTTGATCCCGAAGGGATTCTTTACAGTAGATTCAATCTCCCTTTTTATCATGCACGGGTAGCCTCTTCAATATTCATAACCAAAACTATGTATGATAGATAGGGGTGCCATCGGATCGGATACGGATCAGATATTATCTTTACCATATCCATATCCGCACCCAACCTTCGGATACGGATACGGATACGGATATTGGCGGATGTGAAAAAATGATATCCGTATCCGCCAAAATCGGATATCAGATATAAATCGGATATTCGCGGATCGGATGCGGATACTAATCGGATATGTTAAAAATGGATATGGTTAAAGATAAATTAAACAGAAATACTTATATTACTTTTTATCTCATCTACTACAATATTAAATGTGATACATACTATGATATTATTGTGTACATATCAATACATTCATCATATTCATTGTCATTTGACTTCTATAACAATAGATTACACGTCCTCCGGTGTTAAATGCCGATTCGGATGACATGGTTGATGTCGAAATACTCAAAATATCATGTGGTGCTCTTGCAAGAATCGAATACTTTTCACTAATACTTTTTCACCAACTCAAAATATCAAAATTTAATACCTTATTTCATTGAAGAATAGTCTTCTCCATACCGATATCATTATGAAGCACGCAACATTCGGATATCGGATCGGATACGAATAAGATATTACTTTTACCATATCCGTATCCGCATCTACCTTTCGGATACGGATACGGATACGAATATTGACGGATGTGAAAAAATGATATCCGTATACGCATTGGAGGCGGATTCGGATGCGGATATTCGCGGATAATCCGTATCCGGTGGCACCCCCAATGATAGATCACCAAGGGTAGAAGTTGGATGAGAAGGCAATATTTGGTTGCATGAGGGTGCAACATTCTGTTGTGCCCCAACATCGACAACAACCTGATAGAGGATCACTCCTTGAATCTCCCACGCACGAAGAACGATCACAACCAGCACAAAAACAATCACCGGAGAAAGAACACACGCAAACAACCAAGTTAATGAGGTTCGGCCTCAACGCCTACGTCCTCGGGGCAATCAGAAGAGAGATTAATTTACTTGGAAGAAGATTACAATGGCTAGCAGCCTCTTTGAATGTAAGAGAGCTACAGCCTTTTCCTTCTCAAGGATCTTCTACAAGATACAAACCCTAGAAACCAACAACAGACCTTAAATACAACAGATTTTCGAATCAGCAGAAATTACCCGCACCGGACTGTCGGTCGACCGGGCGGTCGACTGGGTGCCCAACAGAGAGTTGGGTCACTTCAGTCGGTCGACCGGGCGGTTGACCGATCTCTTTCCCTGTGCACATTGTGCACATCGGTCGACCGCTCCGGTCGACCGATATTCTGCTTGTGCGGGCGGTCGACCGGGCCGGTCGACCGCACAACCTGTTCTGCTGCTGTTGTGTTATTTTCTGCTGCTGTTTCCTTCGCCTTTTCGACGTCGACTTCCTTGGCGATCACCTCGACAACCCCTCGGCTATCCATGTCAACTTCCTTGGCAATAATCTCTCTCTCTTTCTAACACATTCCTAGTTACACAAAAGAGTCCAATCCTAGTGTTTTCCATAATAGAAAACATGACATTCTTCGATCTTGACCCTTCACCGAGATCGAGCAGTCCACAGAGGGTGCTTTACCAATAACCTAACTCAAACCAAAATCGTGGTGTGACAATCTGAGAGCTACATATTTACAATCTGAGAGCTATATATTTAACCGCTAATCCTCTGTTTCATGCACGTATAAAACATATAGAAGTAAATTTCACTTTGTGCGAGATTATATTGTTAAAGGTAAATTACTTGTTCATTGCCTCTCCACTAAAGATCGAATAGTAGACATCATGACAAAAGTTTTAGCGGCTCATCGCTTTACTTTTCTTCATGGCGAGATGCGAGTTTGCTCTAGAGAACCTCCAGCTTAAGGGGCGTTCAGATTCATTGGATCTAATTTATTGAGCTACATATTTTGTTGTGATTCAAATAAGATAGTCTAACATCTCATTGTAATCTCATAGTTATGATTTACTTTTTTAGAGATAAGATAGTTATCACTCTTTCGTAAAGAGGTAAGATAGTTAACATATTTTATTGTAACCATATCTGATAAAGTGGTATATGTCTCAAGATGTGAGAATCACTATAAAATTCTTCTCTACATACTTTACAAGAGATAGAATGACTAGGTGTATAGAGTTATTAATAATTAATCACAATTGTAGAGTGATTTTAATTTGGTAAATTTGAATCTTTTTCTCTGCTAGTTTGATAGTGACCGGTAAATTACTTACTTGTTCTTAAATTCATTTATAGATATTGAAAATGTTCGACAGCAATAAATTAGAGCGGGATGGTCATGGACATTAATTGTATTAGACCTATCGCTTGTTTTGCAGCCTCAACTTCCATCTAATAAGTTGGTTCATTGCACTCATTAATATCTCATTCAGTTAGGAGTTCGATTTCTCTCCATGGGGAATAGGGGTGAGCAAAGTTCGGTTATAACCGAAATAACCGATCAAAAACCGAAACCCGAACCCGAACCGAACCGAACCGCTCTAATTCGGTTCGATTTCGGTTTTGTGTTTCAAAAACCGAACTCGACCGAACCGAACCGAATCTCATACCCTATATATCACTCCACCCATTTCAATTTAGTGAATCATATAATTCATAACAAAAACTAGTGAAAACTTATCTCATTACTTCTACCATTACCATCTTTTTTATGTTGAATATGTGAAAGTTATGTTAAGTACACCATCACAATTAAGAATAATATTTATATTAATATAGTTCTTTTTTTTTCATTCTTGCCATTAAAAGTTAGTAATAATTATGTGAGTTTTGATATAAGAGCCCAAATATAGCGTAAAAGTTTTAGAATATGAAATTTTTAATTCACATTAAGGTTATGGTCTTTTTCTTATTTTTAATTTGGGTATTGAATATTTGAGATTAGAATATTAAAGGATGATAATATAATGGTGATTAAAAAATGTAAGAAATGATGAAAAAATATTGACCTAACCGAAAAAAACCGAAAAACCGAACCGAACTTAGTCGGTTCGGTTCGGTTCGGTTACTAAGTCTAATCGGTTCGGTTCGGTTTTGCAAAAATTAGCAAAAACCGAACCGAACCGACCGATGCTCACCCCTAATGGGGAATGGTCCATTTCATCATGAATGGGTCAAAAGTGCAAATTTCCCCATTAATTTTTGACATGCATTTTGTATTCTAAAACCAAACTATATAGATATATATATAACAGTAATCAACTGCACACAGCAAAAACAAAGCAAAGTGAGCACCACCGATCAAGTAGTAACTATGATGAGAGAAGAAGCCAAAGAGAGCAAGCGCGACGGCGATAGTAATGTCAGTCGTGTCCCAACCGAGAAGCCTCACTTCACCCTCAGCCAGCTCAAGAAATCCATCCCTCCCCACTGCTTCCACCGCTCCGTGCTCCGCTCCTCCGCCTACGTCGTCTCCGACCTCATTGCAGTCTCCGCTCTCACGTACTCAGCTGTCTACATAATCCCCAACCTCCCCTCCCCATTCAGCTACGCGGCCTGGCCTCTGTACTGGGCCTGCCAGGGCAGCGTCCTCAACGCTCTCTGGTTAATCGCCCACGAATGCTGCCACCACTCCTTCTCCAACCACCAACTCATCGACGACACCGTCGGTTTCCTTCTCTACTCCTCCTTGCTGGTCCCCTACTTCTCTTTCAAGTACAGCCATCGCCGCCATCACTCCAACACGGGCTCGTTGGAGCGCGAAGAGGTGTTTGTTCCGAGAACCAAACCGACACTGCCTTGGTACTCCGAGTACACCAAACACCCACCCGGCCTTTTCATCCTTCTCTTCATCACGCTCACCGTGGGAGGTCCCATGTACTTCGCGTTCAATGCCTCCGGCCGTCCGTACCCTCGCTTCGCCTCCCACTACGATCCCTACAGCCCGATCTACCTCCGACGCCAGCGCGCTCACGTCCTCGTCTCCGATGCTGGCGTCCTTGCTGTCGTCTACTTGTTGTACCGGCTGACGGCGGCATTCTCTTTGGGCTGGGTGGTTAGAATCTACGGCGTGCCTCTGCTGGTTCAAAATGCTTGGATTGTAGTGATTACGTACTTGCAGCACACTCACCCTGCGATGCCTTTCTACGATGACTCGGAGTGGGAGTGGCTGCGGGGGACGCTGCTCACCGTCGACAGAGACATGGGCGCTGTTCTCAACTGTGTGTTTCACAACAGTAGCCGGATCCACGTCGTTCACCATCTCTTCCCGAGCTTGCCGCACTACAATGCGATGGAGGCGACCAAGGCAATCAAGCCTGTGCTCGGGGAGTACTACCGGTTCGACGCGACTCCGGCGTACAAGGCGATTTGGCGGGAGATGAAAGCCTGTGTGTACGTGGAGTCTGAAGGGGAGACGCGCAAAGGAGTGTACTGGTACCACAACGAGTTATGAGGAGCTGCTGCTCAGGGCCTGTTTGTTTCGTTGCAAAACGTCGCAAGTCGTAAGTCGTAAAATGAGAATGGAAAAAATGAACTGTAGCAGATAAAATATATTGTGTTTTACGGTGTTTGGTTGATAAAGTGGAGTGTAAATGAAAAAGTATATTGTGTTTTAAGGTGTTTGGTTGATAAAGTGAAAGTGTAAATGATAAAGTATATTGTGTTTTACGGTGTTTGGTTGGTAATGTAAAAGAGTAAGTGAAAAAGTTGACCACAAAATTAACTGTAGCAGTAATTTAAATATTATAAATACTATTAAATTAAATCTACTATTACAAATTAAATTGTATTAATAAATTTGAGATAAAAAATTAATAATCTTAATATTTTATTTATAACAATAATATTAATAAAATATTAGTAAAATTAGTAAAATATTACTACAATATTAACTAAATAAGTAATTATAAAATTTTAAGAAAATCTAAAGAAACTGAATAAAATTTTAAGGATACTAATAAAACATAAATATTAAAAAAATCTTAAGAAAATTAATAAAATATAGTTATAATATTATAATATTATAAAATACTTAAGATTATTATAATATTAAATTTTATGATAATAATATCGTAATATTATAAAAATATAAAATTAACAAAGTAAAATATAATTATAAATTTAATAATGAAATATTATTATGATATTATTATAATGAATTATTACAATATTAACATAATAAAATATTAATATAATTTTAAAGTATATTATAATATTAATAAAGTAATTATTTATATTAAGAAATAAATAAATTAAATATATAATAATTTTATATTAAAACACATTATTGTTATATTAATAAAATATTAAATTTAAATAAAATATTAAGAAAATTGGTGTAAATATTAATAAATAATAAAGTATTAAATAACAATATTAAATTATATATTAAATTAAAATAATAAAATAGTAAATATTAAAACAATCTTAAAAATAATAAAAAACTAAAAAATACCAGTATAAAATAATTCGGTAAGAAATTAAACACTATTAAAAATATTAAATATATTAAATATTTAATAATATTAAATTATATATTGATTATCAAGTAACTGCTTTGGTACTACGAATGTATTACAAGTAGAATTTACATGACCACAAAATTAACTGTAGCAGTTGCAAGTGGGAAAATTTGAGTGTAAAAGTGAGATTTATATGACCACAAATTTAACTGTAGCAACTGCAAGTGGGAAATGAGAGTTGTATTTTGCGAAATGTTTTGCAACGAAACAAACAGCTAAAAATGGAAAAGAGTTTTACGACTTGCGGTTTTGCGGCGTTTTGCGGGGAAACAAACAGGCCCAGTCTTGCATCCGTCTCCTTTTATGTTGCGTGTGGCTTTGTGTTTGTACGAAGAATGAGTTAGTTACGACCTATAAGAATAATGTTAAATAAACTACTCTCAGTAAAATGTGACATCCCAAATATACTTTATGGATTAAAAATGACCTCTAGAGAAGAGTAAAATGTGAGAGCTTATATTAAGAACTTTATGTTTCTGTCACGTGTCGCTTCTCAAAGTGTGCTATAACAGGGATGTGCGAGAGTCGGTGACGCATATATGTGAGGAGAATACCCCACACATAGACGCGTTAAGCCTCAGTATGAAAAATAAATAAAGTATACACAAAATTTACAGCTTAAATAAGTACAAAAATACCTACAAAAGGGTTAATGATCATGATAGATATGAAAATAAGGATAGATAAGAAAAAATAATAAAGATACATACGAGTAATAAAAATAGTGAGTTTTCTACTAATATCCCGTGAAGTATCACGTACTACCATAATTTTAAGCTCCAATCTGACTAAAAATCTCAGGGTCGTCTTAAAGTGACCAGTGAGTGGTAGAATGAAAGAAGGTAATAATATACTATAATTGTATAGCAATCACGATAACATATAATACATGATTTGATAACAATAATACAATATAATTTGACTAATAGCCGGTATACAATTATAATTATTATTTCAGTTCTATAACATTAATATCAATTAATATGTTAGGACTGTGTTACAAATACAATCACATACAATATATAATTAAATAACAGTGAAGTCATTTTGTGTGATTAATGAGTATTTTCATATCTATTGTTTAAATTAGTTCGATCTATAAGAATTATAATGTTAAATGAACTACTTTTAATGCACTACAACTGGACCTGAGAGAATAACACATACGAATCATGACATTCAGAATATACTTTTTGGACGAAAATGGACTCAAGAGAAGAGTAAAATGTGAAACCTTATATTAAAAACTTGCTATAATGTTTGTGAGTGTACAGATATAGTGTGTCTACAGTAGCATGAATGGTATCAATGATTAATATGTATACTTACTCAGAAAATAAACAGAAATAAACCTGCTATAATGTTTGTGAGTGTACAGAAATAATTTGTCTATTGACTATACATAGAATGCAAAGTAAAATGTCAGTAAAAAAAAGAAATCAGGAGGCTTATAACAGTATAAACAGACAAGATATTGATCATACACATTTATTATATTATTCTTTATTACATTCCTACATTTATCGTGTAATAAATCTGCTAATTTTCTTATCTTAAATGTTTATTTTGCAAAAGATAATCATAGAGAGAAAGAGCATTAAACCAAATAAATACCAGTTAAAATCAGATTTAACTGAATCTATTTGGTTACATGAGGATGATCCCGAATCCAGCCAGTTATATATGAATTTTGGTGAATCAATTTGGTTAAACTTGAAAATCTATTAGGATATCACCACATTCAGAACACATATAAATGATTAGGGCAAATGTTCAGCTGAAGATCAGGGCAAATCAGAGAGATAACACCAAATAGAAACCGCTTAAACTCATATTTTAATGAATCCATTCAGTTAGCTAAAGATCAATGAGGATATCGTCGAAATGAGAAGATCAAATAGAAGATCCAATTAAAAAAGGGAAAAAAGAATAAAACAGACAACTTCTCCCCTGGATGTGGCCAAGGCCGCGGATCCGGTTACAATCTGGTGAGATTTGGGGGAGCGTCTGCTCTCCCTATCTGTATACTCTTCTCCTTATTCCATTTCTGCTATATACTGCAAATTCTCAGTGTACAGGGGACGATCAAGTAGAGAATAGAATAGATTTTTGTATAGGTTTAACTTAAATTTTTCTCTCTCTTTTAAATGTAATTTTTTTTTTATGAAATGAGATCGAAGAATAGTTTCATAAGAGAACAAGAGTGATGCTTGTACTGAGAGTGAAACATGTGTAAGTATTCTTTCTTTCTTTCATTGTTATTTAATTCAATTGAAGTTTCTTTTCTACTCCTATTTTTATTACTTCTCTTTTCTGTGTTTATGAATCCAAACGACTCTAATAGCTTCGAAGTTACCTCGCCCTTATAAGTGTCGTTGATTGTCTATGGAGATGAACAACCATTTCTATGATAGTATAGCTTGCACCTTCATTTCGTAGTATAGATTAGGAATGGGAAAGATCTCATCTGTTATGCTTCGCTGGCTTTCAAGCAAAGGTACATCGTTGATAAGGATTCCAGGTAAGTTATCAACTGGAAGAGGTAGGTAGGTTTTTTAGTTTTCTTTTCCTTTCTTTTAATTCTTAGTTTAGATCATCATCAACTTTCAACTCTATTCACTTTTCACTTTCTTTGTATAATTCTATTTTTTATTTTTTCCATATACTCCAACCTACCACTTTCACAATTTAACATAACTTATTTTTCTTTCTTTTTAAGAATAAGAGAAGAACTTTAACTATTTTTTGTAACTTAAAAGAGAACTTACAAAATATTCCATCACTAGTCACTCTTTGTCCATCACGACTCACATAGCCGCTTGCTATGGCGGTAGAATTGAGTACCTAGCACTATCAATTTTCAATCCTAAAATTAAAAGGCTTATAACAGTGTAACTATATAAGTTAATCATCATCAAAACTAGAGTGATGGGCCTTTGGGCCAACAAATACTGACTGTATTTTTTGAATCAGAGAATCATACTCAGATTTTGATAGAATTACAGATTCGTCAGCGGAAGTACCAAGAGTATTAGATTTATGTACAGTAGATGATCCAGCAGTACTGGACAAGCAAGTAATTCGAGGAAGTCAAGAAGGTTTGCCATGCAACTCCCAACATGAGTCAATAATGTGATTGGTTTGATTGCAACTAGTACTCTTTCAAGAATTATCCTGACCATGACTAAAAACTCAGCCTCTAGAAGATAAGCCTCGGTCACAAAAAGATATACCATCACAGCCTCAAGAAATGTTACCTCAATCTTTTGAGAAAATCAAGGCAAAGCCCTAAACGGGATTGTTTTCCATTGATTTTTAATATGGGAAAACTTACAAAATTCGAAGATAATTACAAGTAATTTAAAAGAAAAATTATAAGAGCTCTCTTCTCTCAGAGTTTCTGAGAAAGTATGCCAATGGAAGTCTGGTCAGCGCGCGACTAATTTGTTTCTTTGAAGATGCTAGTGGTTGAGTCTTCGAGTTTTCTGCCTAGGGATTTTCTTCTCTCATGGCTCTGAAAATCCTTTGAGGAAGATCTTTAGGGTATTAGCACCCTGAAAGAGAGAAGTAAGGTTCTCTTAAAGCTCAAAAACTAAGGATGGGAGAAGTCCAGCCTCTTCTTGAGAATCTCCAGTCAACAGCCAGCAGCCTGATGAGAAAATCCCCCCCAGCCTGCCTAGCAATAGGCTATTTATAGTCTTCAGGAGATGTAACACTCCTAAAAGCTAGCAGTTTAGCTTCAGAGTGAAGCTAAAATAGCTTCGCTGTGAAGCTAAATGCAGCTTCTGTGAAGCTAGTCAGCCAGCTGGCTCAGGGTTGCTACAAAATCCCTTAATTTTCTCCACTAATCGAGAGATTTTTCCTGATCCTCTCAACTAATTGAGAGATTTGCCTCAATCATTTTCAATCAATTGAAGGATCTCTCCTGATCTTCTCAACTAATTGAGGGGTCGAAAGATCATGACAATCAACTATCGAATTTGATTTTAACCATATTGACCTCGTGAAAGATTTAACTGGTCATAAAATGACCATACAAGGTCGTAGCAGAGCCAGAAAACAAACTCAGAGCAGAGCTAGAAATAGCTTGCTGCGAAGCTATCACTGAGCTTGCAGCGAAGCTAAAAAATGAGCTCACAATAGAGCTAAAAGAAGCTTCATGCGAAGGTAGGATAAGCTTCAGGCGAAGCTATAAGTTAGCTCTCAGCATAGCTATTTTATGCTTTAGGTAAAGCTAGATAAAGATTGGGGCAAAGCTATCCCAAAGTTTCAGGTGAAGTTATCAGTTAGCTCTCTGTGAAGCTATGAAGGGCTTCAGGCGAAACTATCCATTGCGAGGTTAAAAAGTGGAGCTAGCTTTGGTGCGAAGCTAACTCAAAGCCTCATGCGAAGTACTTTCTTAGCCAATCTTTTGGCTCAGTTTTAACCACCTTCTGCCTGTTTGCTTACTTGTCTGCAACCTATCTTTTGAAAATGTCAACCAGTTTAGACATTGTTCAGCCAGTCTGAGGGCTATCCGGGATCTTATCTTTTTGAAGTTTCAACATGGAAAGGGATCAAAAGTTGTTGTAGAATATTATGAAGCATAAAATAATCGTGAGAAAGTATTCTGCAGAGAGAAAATCCCTGTTCACCCGCTAGTAGTTGTCTTCGAAGTGGTTTGAGTTAAAAACTGAACCCCAAAAGAAACTTATGAACATATAATTCTTCACGCTGCTTTCTAAGAACTTCATTGTCATTAGTGACTGGATGATACTGGTTGAGTTCATTGATTATGCTCTTGAAGTGATTGTAGTTATCTTCTATATTCTTGTCACTTTGTCGAAAACTAGATAGGTACTCATACATTTAAAAACTCAAGAGGCATTCTTCTTCATGAAATAAGTATCACAAAAAGCTTCTCAAATTTCTTTTGCAGTATCTAAGATTCTTTTGCAGTATCTAAGAACATAAAAGTTGATACTCACTGTAGATTTCATGTTGTTCAAAAGTCAAATTATCACCGAATAGTTGTCTCATTCGTATTCTTCAAACATCTTCCAATAGAGATAGGTTTCGTAAAAGTAACTGTCTTCAATTTGCGTCTTGCACAAAGGATAATTCTCACATATTTTTCCCATAATTGAAGTTTTTTCTATTCAACTTCACAGTGGTAATTTGAATACCGACGAAGTCTTTGATTTCTTTGATATTAGCTATGAGAACAATAAGAACGGGAATGAGATGTTTATTACAGTAAAATTTTAATTTTACTGCAAAAGAAGATTCAGTAGCTCTCTCTGATTTTTTACTGTTCACAATGAACAGTACCCATGGTACATTTTTTGAGGTGAAGGTGATTGGCATCATTTTGTTACACTCTTATGCTCCTATTTATCTATTTTTATTCATAAATAATTTTACCAGGGCATTTTTAGTATTTTTGTGCAAAAGTTAAGTTTTAAATAAAAAAAACCCAAAACATGGACTTTACAAGCTCAAAATTCAAAGTCCAACTGCATCAACTCAGATCAAGATTTGCATGAGAGCAAACCAAGTAGTTGTAATTAGAAGATTTACAGTTAAGATCTTACAATTAAGCAGTTGTAGTAACAAGATTTGCAGTTAAGATCGTACAATCAAGCAGCTATAAGTACAAGATTTGCAGTCAAGATCTTACCATCAAATAGTTGTTAAGATCCTACAATCAAATAGTTGTAACTTCAATATATGCAATTAACTAACAAGCAAGTTGTAACAACTGTAACAAATTCTGAGTATAATTGGAGATGGAGGATTAAACTAGTGGTGTCACTTGCATCCTCCAAATGATCAAGTGGAAGTTTGCTTTTGTAACCAAAGAGTTTGGAGATCATTTGTAATAAAGCTAAGTATTAATAACGTTATTTTTTATGATTTTTCTTTTTCTTCGTTATTCTTTTTATTTTTGTTTTCATTATGAGTAGCTAAATCTTAGAACGTATTTAGATTAGATGAAACTACACTGGTTATTGAGAAACAATCTGCATGCTCTGATACCAATTGTTGTAATTTCAGGAGAGGACGCCCCCACGACTGGATCGACTGGGACGGCGCAGCAGATACGAACTACAAAATCTACTAAGGAAACTTAAAAAGAGAAGATATTCCAATGTAGATCGAAAGCCAACACACAATATAATGTGATTCCACCAATCAAACAGATCGTGTGTACGTCCACAACAGAAGGGGGAGAAACTTTATTAAAACTTTGGGGGAGTACAATAAGAATTACTTACATCTCACGTTGAGAAGTTACAAGCCTTTGATAGCCACCAAAAACAGTGAACTCTTGTGGATAAGCTTCTCTAACGAATTTCTTACTTAGATGAATTACACCCTTATAAATTACAAATTCATAGGATTCTCTTGTAATACATTGAAAGACATCCCTAAGGAGTTATTTATAGATCATAGAACTCTCCTACTTCTAAACAAACTCTTCAATTAAAATAAAAAAACTTGAATCCAACTCGGACTCAAAACACCTTCAATCAGAATAAAGGAAACTTGAATCCAATTGGGACTCAAAACAAATCCAGAAAAGGAAATTGCTAAATTCGACATTATTCAACTTTCATGATGTATTCAGGTCATAATCCTTACAATCTCCCCCTTGACTTGAATAGGTTCAAGTCTGAGAATAGCCACCATGTTCCACGTGCTCGCATCCACGGACAATTGAATAAACTTGACTTCATCTCCATCTCACTCCCTCTTCTCCATAACCCCCTCATGGGGTTCACATCTTGATTAGGTCAAATAAGTTCATGCCCAACCTGAACTTTATTATCCAATAATCTCCTTAATCTATACAAGATCTATGAGAATTTTCTCCATCATAGGAGTAATGATCTGGACTACCTTGTTGCGCGCTTTGTCTCAATCTCCCTTCGGGGTACAATTGAACATCCGAGGTCGAATCCATCATAGTCTCCGATTGTTCCACAATCATCGCTTTTGAAGTCGAGGATATTTGTAATTCACCAACTGTAACCTCTGAATTCCGCAACATATATACATTGCCGACACGTTCGGCTTGAAATATCACATGGGTCTCTTTGAAAACTTCCATAAGATCACCTTTCGAACTGAAACAGAATCCTTCTCTATATAGGGCTCAAAGAGAGATAAGTTGTACCTTGATTCAGAACATGACAAACGCCTTAAAGAGTAGTGATGCATCCATCATGAGACCGAAACTGGATTGTTCATTCGCCAATTACGTTGCTTGTAGCGGAATTTCCCATGAAGACTTCTCCCCTTGAACTAAAGTGTATGAAGAGAACATCTTCCTATTGGAACTTATATGCTGCGAACATCCAGAATCTATGACCCGTCTATCTTTGACACCAACTGGTCTGTCTGTAATAGATAGAATGTCGCACTGTTCTTCATCTCCTTCATCTAGTGCAGTAACATTAGCATCTGGTTGTTTCTTCTTTCGAAGCCAACACTCAGATCTAATATGCTCCTTTTTATGACAATAATTGCACGTCAAATTCTTATGTTTTGAGTTACCCATGGAACCTCCATTATTACACTTCTCCCTTGAATAATGAGCTTGCCCGGAATCATCATGATAAGACTCACCCGTCAACTGGGTGTCAATTCTGTCCTTATTGAGTAGATGCTACTTGACCTCATTGATCTTGATTGTTGACTTGCCTCCATAGATGATAGCTTCCCTAAAACTCTTATATGAAGAAGGTAAAGAACACAGTAATAAAAGTGCTTGTTCCTCATCTTCTATCTTAACCTCTGTCTTATCTAGATCATTGATAATAGAGAAAAATTTTACAATGTGAGACTTGATAGGTGTACCTTCATGCATGAGAAGAAGAAAAAGCAACTGCTTCAGAATCAACTGTAATATCCCCTAACTAATAATACTGTATTTCTATTTTTTTAATTTTATTTAGATTTACTTATTATTATTGATTAATTTATTTATACAGGTGTATATGTGCATACATATTAAGTGTATATGTTTTTGATTTGTATTTATACTAGTATATGTATGTATTATATTTTATACATTATGATTAGCATTATTATTATTATTATGTTATTGTTGGTATTATTCTTAATTGATATTCTTTTCCAACCCATAATTCAATTATCTAATAAACTATAACCCATTTAACTCATACCCAAAATAAAATGATAAAATAAATAAAATAAAATATAAACAAAAAATATATATAGTAAAAATAATAAAATATAATTATGTGTTTAAATTGTTAATTCCAAATTTCAAACTCATGTTCCCTTGTACCAAATCCTAGTACCTAAATCATGATGCTACATTGGTGTGTAGTTAGGTAGGAGATCTAAATTATTTAAACAAACCTAAAACCAAATCTAAATTTCAAATTCTAACTGAAAGATCTCAAGAGATCTTGAGGGATCTTATCTTAACAACTTGATTGCTAAAAATCCTAAAAGATCCTATCCTGTAACTTTCTTCTCCTGCCTCTGTCAAAAAAAAGAAAGAAAGAAAGAAAAGAGCGATGGTTAGAAAGAAATCTAAACCCATCATTTCTCATCCTCTTCACCCTCCTTGGAGTTGGAGTTGATCATGACGGGAAACGGGTCCGAGGCGTGAAGGTTGATAAGGAGGCATGGAGATTAAGAAGCATGCTAAATCTAAGTAAGTAAATATTTAATTTTTATGAATTAAAATTTTTAATTGAAATAGCATGATTAAAATTTTATTCTTGTTATAAGACCTAAATCTACCCTAAGATCTAAATCAAATTATATGAATTAAAAAAATTAATTAAATTAAAATTACCATGCTTAGAGTTCTTTTCCATGAACCTTTTCTTCATTAAAAAAAAGGACAAAACTCACTTTTTAAATAATATATATATGTAATATAATATTATTCTAACTAAATTATAAAAACCAAAAAAAAGAAAGAAAAAAAAACAGAGAGGAAGGGCTGCTCTCGGCCGAAGCCGAGAGCAGCAGCCTCTCCCACCCAAATTCGGTCAGGCCCAGTGGCCTGGGCTGCCACTAGGCCAAGCCCAAAAGAAAAAAAAAAAAAGAAAGAAAAGAAAAAAAAAAGAAAGAAAGAAAAAAGAGCTGGGCCGCAACTGGCTCAGGCCCAAAAAAAAAAAGAAGAAAAAAGAACTAGGCCACAAATGGCCCAGGCCCAGTAAAAAAAAAAAAAGAAAGGAAAAAAAGAAAGGGAACTGGGCCGTCATTGGCCCAGCCCAAAAGAAAAAGGAAAAAAAGGAAAAGAAAGAAAAAAGAATTGGGCCTAGCTCATTAGGCGAGACCATGAACCAGAAAATAGAAAACAAATATATACAAATATAGCTTAAATTCAGAGCCCATATTCAGAAATCCAATTGCAGTCTAACCCAATGATTTTGGGTTCTAATCCATTTTAACCCGACCCAAATACAAAAACAGACCCTTTAACTTATTGAAAAACAATTATTTTGGCTAGATAAAAAAATTGAAAAAAAATAAATAAAAATAGGGATAAATATCTAGATAACCCCTAGCATTTACTAAAAATTTTGGGTTAATTGCAAATAATATTGGACTGAAACTCTATTTTCTAAGTAGAAACCCGCTACTTCAACATTCAGACCCATTAAGGAAATTGCATATTTTTATCATTTAAGCCCCACAAAAAATCAGTAAATAAAATATAAATAATATTATAAACTCAGTGTATCATCCTACAACTTGTTTTAAGATCTGGACCATCCATATTTAATTTAAAATACTGAATAAATAGGATATATCATGTAAAATTCAATAAATATAAATTCGATATCTTATGTAAATTCATATGTATTTAATGTAGATTTCTTCAATTGGTTATTGGACTCATGATAAGTCCAGGTGAGTGTTCTTTTTCTCTTTCAGTTAAACAAGAATTTTTGATAAATGATTTTATTTTGTAATTATGCTATTAAAACTTACAAATGATATTGTGAGTGGTTGTTTTGAGTTTTCCTCTATTATTAAATTGGTCATGAGTGATCATCTTATTTGCTTTCTTTAATGTATATGGTATTGTTATGATTTCATGCGAGCGTGTTATTGCTCTGTTCTTTAATAGATTCTATTTTTATACCTAAATAATTGTTCATGATGATTTACACCCGTTAATTATTGTTCACGTCCACATATGTATATATACTGTCTTGTGGATGTATTTATCTCCCTTAAATAAATCTTGTATATTATTCTTGATCCTGGACATCATGACACCCCTTAAAAACTTGACTGATTATACATAACATCTACCTGATAACTATTAAATTCATATTATTGAAAATTACTGGGAAAATATTGTCAGACCGTAACATATACATTGTTCTATTGTTCTACCGTTTATACGGTAATATTGTTCACATTGTTATTGTTACATTGATATTGTTATTGTCACCGTATCGTCCCAGTAATCGAAATAACATGAATATTAATTGTTATAAATGATAATGTAAATTGACAACTTACACTGGGATTGGAAAAATTGATGGACGAGACAGCGTCTGTATTTTGGGTGGACCTAGGATATAGGTTGCGCAGCCGAGATACGGTTCCACTGCAGGGTTTAAGGGGATGACTGACATCCCGTATTATTCATATTGTCATTGTTATTGACACATTGTTATTGTCACATTGTTATTGTTATTGACTACCTAGCGGTAGGACCTGGTTCAGCGCCAGGTGATTGGGCCGTGGTTCCGGGTATGTACGGAGCCCATCTAAAGTATGGACAATGTCTCTTCTATTAATTTCAATAACTTAGGACGTTGATTGACACGTGTGACAGGCGTAGTATGGGATGCGTCTGCTGCATGTGACAGTTGGTATTCGCTGACATAATAAATAATAATGAACTGTACTTATATATTGTGACTGACCGTAATCACCTGATTGTACATATAGATAAGCTCTATCGACATATGATTGTACACATGACCAAATTTATATATCAGACTAGTGACATATGCTAGGTTACACATATTGGCATGAGTGGTTTTCTTTTTATCATGATACAAGTTATATATCGTTCATGACTTTGTTCTTTATATTGGTTATCATGTTATCTTTTATTTTCAGTTTATCATGTTGTTATTGCTTATGTTGTTATTATGCACGAGCACCTTTCTCTTTACACACACACTCACTAGGTCGCTTCTGATGACCCTGAATTCGCACGTCCAGGGTACTGGTCATCTTCTTGTATTGTTCAGGTGTTCGTGTGATCGTATGATTCGTGAGGAATTGGAATTCTTTCTCTTTTGATTCTGGTATTCTTTCCTTTCTTTATTCCTGCTATTATTCTTTGATTCATGTATATCACACTTAGTTTCTATTCTATTCTTTATTTCATTTGAGATCATGTGTAGCCTTTATATGTATTATTGCAGTGATCGTTGATTTTTATGGTTCAGATTTATAATTTGTTCAGGTTACTTTAGGCTTAGCGTGTATACGTGGGGTATTTTTCTCGCGTATATACGTCGCCGACTCTCATCGCGACTTCGTTTCCATGTATTTTGGGAAGCGGGGCGTGACATCAACCAATTCTCCAATGACTTCTTCTGATAGGATCCTGAAGTCGCTCCCATAGTGAGGATGTTATTTTCTCCATAGAAAACTCATCCAACATTTCGTCCGCCAAGCAAAGCTGAATAGCTGTCAAGGCTTTTTCATCCAACCCTTGCCAAGTTTCGTCCTTCTTGTTTTGAGGCATTTCCTCCCTCTCGAGTAATGCTTTCTTCAACCCGCTCTGGGTAAGGTAACGTTCATCCTAATCTGCCACCTGTTGAAATTGATGATGCCATCAATCTTCTGAATATCAAACTTGATCGCATGCATCTTCAAATTACCTTGCTCTGATGCTAATTGTTGGGAAATAATCTATATGCTCTGATACCAATTGTTATGATTTCAGGAGAGGACGCCCCCATGACCATATCGACTGGGGCGGCGCAGCGGATACGAACCATAGGATCTATTAAGGCAACTTAAAGAAGAGAAGAAGAAGATATTAAAAGTAGATAGAAAGCCAACACACAGTATAACGTGGTTTCACTGATCAAACAGATCGTGTGTACGTCCATAGGAGAAAGGGAGAAACTTTATTAAAACTTTGAGAGAGTACAATAAGAATTACTTACACTTCACGCTGAAAAGTTACAAGCCTTTGATGACCGCCAAGAACAGCGAACTCTTATGGCTAAGCTTCTCTTACGAACTTCTCACCTAGATGAATTACACTCTTAGAAATTACAAATTCATAGGATTCTCTTGGAATACATTGAAGGTTACCCCTAAGTGTAGGATCTATAATCAAAGCAACACAACACTAGAGGGGGGGTGAATAGTGTTTATAAAGAATTAAACAAATTACTTGCAGTAAATAAAGTAATCACAAGAGATAACCACAGAAAATACAAACGCAAACAGCGGAGAGTTATCCTGGTTCGGTCCTTGTGACCTACATCCAGTCCCCAAGCCAACCGCTTGAGATTTTCCTTTCTTTACTTGTGTACACCCACAACAAATGCCTTGTACACCACTTGACAAACACCCATTGCCAAATGTGCACAACTTCTCTTCCACCAAGAGAACACGCCTTGTACAATTTTCTTCTACTCCCAAGAAGACGCCTTGTACAAAATCTTCTTTGAAATGAATACAATGATTTCCTATAGCCTTGATACAAAATGTGTAGTGGACAAGGTTCAGTATAGGAAAGTTGAACTTCAGAATCCTTCACTAAGGGAAATGGCTTTTGGTGAAGAACTGAAGTTGGAGATTCAGTTTTCAGGTTTCTGGAAATTTTCTTTTGGAAAACTGATGGAATGAATTGGTAATTAGACTTAGGAATAACTTCCCTATTTATAGATGTAGACTAGGGTCAGTTAGGGTAGTTATGGAACCAATTCAGACAATTTAAACGTTGGAAAACGTTGCCAAATGAATCAGATAAGAGAAACTGTCCAACAGTCAGAAACTGCCTATAGTCGACTAGGATACTGAGTTAGTCGACTAGTCTAGGCAAAACTTCAACTATTAGTCGACTAGGTTTAGAGATTAGTCGACTAGGGATATGTCTGTTGGAAAAATTGGTTTCTGGATAACTGAATATAGTCGACTAGTAATGTCTGTTGGTCGACTATAAACTTTGTTAGTCGACTTAGGAATTAGGTGTAGTCGACTAAGTTTTGATTCAGAAAGAAACAGAGAGTTGGATAATTTTTGTATCTAATATTAGTCGACTTGGAAACTGGGTTAGTCGACTAGAGTATCTGTTAGTCGACTAGGTAGGAAAGTCAAGTCGACTAATTTGCATTTCAGAGTCCAAACAGAGAGTTAGGATTTTGGTTTTGGAATGGACTAGTCGACTATAGGTTTTTGGCAAGTCGACTAAGTTGGGTTAGTCGACTATATCAATAGGGCAAGTCGACTAGGAAAGGATTTTTGTGTAAGTTATCAAGGCTTTACATATTTTTCTAAGTTACACAACAACTTTCCAAAATCACCCAAAATCTTCAATAATCTTCATCTGAGGTAGAGCAATCATCATGAGGTAGAAGTGTTTGTCCATCATCAAAATCTTGCAATTTGAGAGGCTTCAATATCTTGAACTTGTTAGGTTCCAACATTCTCCCCCTTTTTGATGATGACAACATATGTCTATGATGGCTCCCCCTGCAACAAAACTCCCCTGCAGTAACTAGGTTATAAAAAATATATTGCCCCTGCAGAAAATGTTAAGTTGCACCTGCATGGTCATATGTTAGTATCCATAACATATATATGTCAAATAACTTTGATTTTGTCACAAAGTTGCACAAAACATAACATGCAGAATTTTCAGATTGGAATTTTCAGAACATAACCAGTTAGCCAACAAAGCTAACAGAACATTAACAGAACACATAGAAACATATAACATGGATACACAGATATCATGGATACATAGAAACATATAACATGGATACACAGATATCATGGATACACAGTAGATATGTATGGGAATGACTGAGAGATGAAAGATTATACCCAGATTGAGAAGAAACACAGAGAAATTTGAAGGAATTTCGGTAGAAAACTGCTGCAGAACTCCTGTGCCCTAGCTTCTTCTGGTCGACTGAGGAATCGGCTGGAAATGAGAGAATGAGAGAAACCTAGGGTTTGGGTGAGGTAAAGAAAAGAATCAAGGGTGGAGATTAATCCTGGAGAGATAGCTGTGGATAGGATTAAAATAGTGAGTAAACGGATCCTTAACTTAAAGATATCGGGTCGGGTTTGAAACAGAAATCCGAAAACAGAAAACAAAAATTTCACAGTTTTAGTCGACTTACAGGACAAGATTAGTCGACTAATAATAGGACTAGTCGACTGTAAATTTACTATAGTCGACTAACTCTTGACAAATCAGAAATTGAAGTTTCTGTTTGTTGCAGGAGTCGACTAGGTAAAATTTCAAGTCGACTAAGGCTTCTATAAGTCGACTAATAATAGTTGTAAGTCGACTAATTGTTGTAAAAACTGCCTTTGAAAAAATCTAAAAAAAATGTTTAAAATCTGAAAAATTACAAATACCCAAATCTCTTCTAAACTTTATAAAGGTATCTTCTTTCAGTGGTTTTGTTAATATATCAGCAACTTGATTATCAGTTGAAATAAAATTAAAGAAATGTCACCTTTTAAAGCATGATCACGTAAAAATGATGTCTAATATCAATATGTTTGGTACGTGAATGATGAACAGGATTTTTAGATAAGTTAATAGCACTAGTATTATCACACATAATAGGTGAGTTTGTGATAGTCATGCCATAATCAAGTAAGATTTGTTTCATCCATATAATTTGTGCACATGCAACACTAGCAGCATATATTCTGCCTCGGTTGTTGATAAGGATACATAATTTTGCTTTTTACTGAACCAAGATACTAGTGAATGTCCCAAAAAGTGACAAGTACCACTAGTACTCTTCCGGTCAGATTTACAACCAGCAAAATCAGCATCACTATAAGATAATAAATCAAATGTGCATGACTTTGGATAAAATAAACCATAGTTGATTGTGTTATTTAAATATCTAAAGATCCTTTTCACTGCTTTAATATGTGATTCCTTAGGATTTGACTGATATCTAGCACATAAGCATACGCTAAACATAATATCAGGTCTACTAGAAGTAATATAAAGTAGAGAGCCAATCATACCTCTATAGAGTTTCTGATCGACATTCTTACCATTTTCATCTTTGTCCAAAAAGATAGTTGTACTCATGGGAGTATTCTTATGACCAGAATTTTCCATGCCAAATCGCTTTAGAAGTTCCTTAGCGTATTTGCATTGGGAAATGAAGATTCCATCCTTCATTTGTTTGATTTGTAGACCGAGGAAGTAAGTGAGTTCGCCCATGTGGCTCATCTCAAATTCACTCTGCGTGGTCTTAGAAAATTCTTGACAAAGATTATCGTTAGTAGAACCAAATAATATATCATCAACATAAATCTGAATGATTAAGATATCTTTATTAACATGTTTGATAAAAAGAGTTGTATCTGCACTTCCCATTTTAAAATCAGAATTTAAAAGAAAACTCTTTAATCTATCATACCAAGCACGGGGTGCTTGCTTTAAACCATATAAAGCTTTTTTAAGTTTGAAAACATGGTTTGGAAATTTTTCATGTTCAAAACCTGGTGGTTGTTCAACATAAACAGTTTCTTTAATAATTCCATTTAAAAAGGCACTTTTAACATCCATTTGATATAGTTTGAAATTCATAAAACATGAGAAAGCAAGTAATATACGAATTGATTCAAGTCTTGCGACAGGTGCATAAGTTTCATCAAAATCAATACCTTCTTCTTGATTGTACCCTTGTGCTACTAACCTTGCCTTGTCCTTAATGACTTCACCGGATTCATTGAGTTTGTTCTTAAAGACCCATCTGGTGCCGATGACGGGATGATCAGTAGGACGTTGTACAAGATCCCAAACATCATTTCTTACAAATTGGTTCAACTCTTCTTGCATGGCAATTGTCCAAAAATCATCCGCACATGCTTCGTTGATATTCTTCAGTTCAATGAGTGAAATGAAGGCAATTTGTGTCATGTAGTTCAACTTGGATCTCGTTTGAACGCCTTGATTTATATCTCCAATTACCAAATCTTGTGGATGATTCTTACTTCAACATAGGCTTTCGGTAACTCGGTAGGAATATCTTCATCCTTAGACATGTTAGTATCAACAGAAGATATAACAATATTCTCATTAGGAGTATCTATGATATGATCATCATCATGTGGAGAAGCATTAGAAACAAGTTTAGTCAAGGATTCATCAAATTTTACATGTAATGATTCTTCAATAGTAAATGATTTCTTATTAAAAATTCTATATGCTTTACTATGAGTAGAATAACCAACAAAAATACCTTCATTGGATCTAGCATCAAATTTATCTAAAGCATCTTTTGTATTTAAGATAAAGCATTTACATCCAAAAATCTTAAAATAAGAAACTTTTGGAATTCTATTATGAAACAATTCATAAGATGTTTTATTTAAAAATGGTCGAATAAGCACACGATTTAAAACATAACAAGCAGTAGCAGTAGCTTCAGCCCAAAAATATTTTGGTAAGTTACTATCCATAAGCATAGTTCTAGCACATTCTTGCAAAGTCCTATTCTTTCTCTCTACAACACCATTTTGAGGAGATGCTCTAGGAAATGCAAAATTATGTGTAATACCATACTTATTACAGAAATTTGAAAAAGATTCATTCTCAAATTCTCCTCCATGATTGTAGGCTGTCTAAAAATGACTAAACAGACAAGCCATTAAGGAAGCAGAGTTTCAAACTCTAGACGCGAGAAATCGATGCCCGCGTCTCAGCATTAAGACGCGTTGGCTCTATACCCGCGTCTCAACGTCCAGACGCGTCGGCCCGAAGCCCGCGTCTCAGCATCGAGGCGCGTCGGCCCGACGCCCCAGCGTCCAGACGTGAAGGCCCGAAGCCCGCGTCTCAGCATTAAGGCGCGTTTGGCTCGACGCCCGCGTCTCAAACTTCAAGGCGCGTTTGGCTCAACGCCCGCGTCTCAGTTGCAACTGCCCTGATTGCGGGGCCAGTCACCGCGCATGTAGCGGGTAGTGGCCCCTCATTCGGGAGCGTTTTCAGGAGGCACCTTCACCCCCTGAGACCCCTATAAATAGCCTTGTTTGCTATGAAGAGGGGATCGAAGCTTTGGAGAAGTCGAGAATTAAGAAGGTCAAGGCATCATCAAGACCGATCAAATCCAGGCAAGAGGATCATCAAGAGGGAAGCACAACTTCAGCAACAGACAGAGGGAGGAGACTCTTCAGCGAGCTTACTGAGTACTAGCCGCTCTTCGCCTACCTCCTCTTTGAGAGTTTTGGTAGACGGAGCTGAGTTACTCTTTCTACCGACCAAAGAGAAGACCCCCGACGGTCCAGGACGGTCATCTGGTCAACGGAGAACAAGATTCACTCTCCACCGCCACACGAAGAACCCAGCATTAAACAAAGGGGGGATTCAAGCTTCAACATCCTCCCTCCCTTGTAACTGGAAGGAAAAGTCTTGTTGTAATCTTTTCATCTGATTCAAAGAAATCTTTACAACAATTCCCTCTTTCTTTTTCCGGCGCAAACAAGAGATGGCGACTCCGCTGGGGACTACCTTCGTTACTGACGAGCGCACCGTGGTGCAAGATGACGTTCTCCGTAAAGGGAAAATGGTCGAATCACTCGTCGTCGAGTTCGACCAGGCGAAGTATGAAGAGTTCCTCTCTTCTGGCTCCAAGAGCCCAAAGACCCGCGTCTGCCGCAGGGTCTCAAGTGGACAGCCCCCTGAAGCCCAATCTGAGGCTCTGTCGGGTGCTCCTGCTGCCCACTGTGCCAAGTTTGGTTCACGCGCCGACGCCTCCCAGAAGGCCCGCGTAACCTCAGACACCTCTGCTGCGATCAACCGCGTCGCGCAGAACACACGCGCCAACGCCTCTCTGAAGGCCCGCGTGGTCCCCGGCACATCTACTCGTGCAATCGACCGTGTCGCACAGAACGCCCGCGTCAGCGTCTCTCAGGAGACCCGCGTGGCAAACACCCCTGGTTCTACAAACCAGGAAGTTGTTGGCTTCTCTCTTCTTCCACGGCGCAATCGGAATGCCGAGCGTCGACAGAGAAGACGCGCGCGTCAACACTCAGTTGGAACCGTTGGTTTTCTGACTGGGGTTGGACGCAGCGTACGATCCGATGCCTTGCCCGCACCTCGTCCAGTGCGAGAGATCCGCGTTTGGCGACCCAAACGCGAGACTCCCCAAGTTGAGCCTTCTGAAGACCAACTTGCCAAACGCCAAAGCGAAGCTTCTGCGTCTCGTCAAACGCAGGAAGCACGCGCCCATAGGCGTGGGGCCCAGCAGCCCACTCTCTCCCAAGTCTCCCTGCTCCAACGCAGCAGACAGCAACGTGAAAGTCGCGTCTTATATCAACAGAGACGCCAGACGCGCGTGACGCAGCCGCGACGCGACAGCCGCGTTTCTGAAACCTGTGTCCAGACAGCACAGCGCATGACTTCCTCCCGTCTTCCACGTCGCGAGGCTAGTCTATTTAATCCCTCTCCCACGGATCTGAGGGATTATTTGACAAGGAAAAGGAGTGCCAATCAGGCCACTTCTCCATGCTGCTGTCAACAGCTCATCCAGATGCTCTCTGGATGCCATTGCGAGTCAGGCGTGCACCAGCCATCTTTAATTCGACAGCTGACCCTGATTCCCCCGTCAGCCAAAAGAAGACGCTCCCACAGGAGGAGAACCTTCTCAGATGTTGAATACCCGGAGCTTACTGCAAACATGACTAGCAGAAGCAAGGGAAAACAACTAATGGTCAACTCAGAGGAATCTGACTCTGAACCGGAGGGGGTGTATCAACACACTCGCACCCGGACAGGGGCCATTCCCCCAATTGACTATAATGCCTTAGCCCGCGGCATTAGAATGGGTGGTTCTCACTCCGCTATAGTGGAGTCGCAGGCTTCAAACTCTTCCGTCGAGAAGGAGGCTTCCGCCTACATGGCCGACACTCCTGAGGAGACGACCAGGCGTTTAGAACAGACGCAGAAGCACCAGATGGATATAATCGCCTCTCAACAGAGATCCATTGACTCCCTTAAGCATATGCTTGAGAAATTGCTTGAAGAAAGAGCGAGATCTCCTCCTAGACGACCGAAGGGGAAAGGGAGAAAGGGAGGAAGCCCACCCTCCGAATCTTCTGACGAGACACGACGATCTACCTCGGATGTGTCCAAGCCCTCGTCGCAGGCAAGAAGCGACCAAGACCAGGAGAAGACTCATGCTAAGAGGGTGAGTCAATTGGAACGACGCCTCGAGGCCCTTGCCAATCGCAAGGACCTCCAAGAAGCAGGAGTGGTCCGGCCCTATCCGGCTGAGTGGGACTTAGTTCCATACCCTCCTAAGTTCAAGGCTCCAACCCTCCAAGCATTCGACGGGAAGGGGTCACCCAACCAGCACATCTACTACTTCAAATCCCAGACCGGGAATGTGGTAGATAATGACGCCATCCTGGCGCGACTGTTCATCGGCACCCTGAAAGGGTTGGCTTTTGAGTGGTTTATGAAGCTCCCGGAGGGTTCTATCAAGAACTGGGGGATCTAGAGAAGCTGTTCTTGACACGCTTCTTCGAAGACGACTCCGAAGTCACAATGCCTACCCTTTTAGCTACAAAACAGCGAAAGGGAGAGTCCGTCAAGTCTTTCGTAGAAAGATTTCGGAACATGGCGCTCCGATGTCCAAGCGGCATGACCCAGGCCACCCTGGTGGAAACATGTCGCCATAATCTCCAAACCTCACTCCTTGCTCAAATAGGAGTTGCTGAAAGCTGCACCTGGAAACAATTAGTCCAGCAAGGTGAACAGGCTGAGGAGATTGTCGCCCGCGTCAGAGCGGAAGAAGGCAAGCCCAGGCCAGAGAGGTCGATAAGGCGTGCACCAGACACCTCCCTCCAGACGAAGCGGAAGGATATTTGGCGACGGAGACCAAATCTCCCACCAAACCTCAAACAGGCAGGGCAAGTGGCTCTTCAAGCCAGCCACGCCCCAACAAGCAGTATTCCTTCAAAGAGGAACACGTCGATTCGCTCTTCAAGCTACTCAATAAGAGCAATCGACTGAAGCTCCCTGAAATTAGGCGCCCGGAGGAAGTCGGCAAGACCGACAATCCCACCTACTGCTTATACCACAGGATGCTCGGACATCCTACCAAAAGCTGCTACGTCTTTAAGGACATCCTTCAAGCTCTGATTGACGCGGAGGTATTAAAACTCCGACCGGAGCAGAAGAAGATGACGGCCAACATGACGTCGATTCTCCAGTTTGGGACACGACCCCCGACACCCGTGGGGGTGATCTCTGTCCCGAAAGGAGAACTGAGGGTGGTCAACACAGACCCTCATCAGCAGCGGGAGAAAGGCTTGGTACCCGTCCCTACACCTCGAGGGGAAATCATGTGGGTCCACCCTGACCTCGTCGACGAACAACAATGGACGACCGTGACCAATAGGAAGTCCAAAGGCAAAGGGAAGGCTTCATCTTGCCATGTGATATGCGCTTCCTCCCGAGAAGCAGATACTGAGGTTCCCTCGCTGACTGACTCGGAAGAGGAGACAATAGTCCTGGCCGCGGAACCAAACCCACCAACGGCAGGAACCCGTTCGGGGCAGGCATACCTGAAACAGTATGGCGAGACAGCCATAGCTCCTCCACAACCAGCTGCAGAGCCAGCAAAGCCCTCCTCTAAACAGCCTGGGGAGAAACAGAAAGAAACTCGGTTTTCTCGAGTTCTTGCGAAAGGTGTAACGGAAGGATCCTCGACGCCTTACAGTTTTGATGTCTTGGCTCAATTAGCCAACATCCCGGCACGCATTACCTTGTATGAGCTCCTGAGGCTATCAAAGTCAACCAGAGAGGCTCTACAAGAAGCTTTGGCAAATGCTGAGGTCTTTATGACCCGCGTGCCAAGGGAGGAAGATGTAGAGGATTGCCTCCACACCTCCCCAAATGCTCCCTGCATCACCTTCACAACAGATGACATGCAGGTTAAAGGGAAGCATGACCGACCCCTATACTTCACAGGGTATATTGGGTCATCCGAGGTAAACCGCATCCAGGTAGACCCAGGGTCTGCGCTAAGCATCATACCTCGCCGGGTTATGCAGTTTCTAGGCATTCCTACCCATCGTCTGAGCCCTACCCAGACAACTATTTACGGGTTCAATGCCAACAGCTCCCGCCCGATGGGGAAGATCAAGCTCAAATGCCAGATCGGGAGCCTCAAGTCGGAAGTGACGTGTTACGTCATTGACGCGGACACTTCCTACAACCTGTTGCTGGGACGACCATGGATTCACCGCAATTCCATCGTTCCCTCTACCCTCCACCAAGTCATGAAATACATTGACGAGAGTGGACAGGTCCGAACGTTGATTGCCGAAAGGCATCCGTTTAAAGGGGTTGAAAATTATTTCACGGACTCTCTCTTATATCAGGATCCGGAGGAGACTAATGAAACCCCACAACCAGAGGAGCCAGACTCTGGTAATGAAGCTGACATTGAGCCAGAGAAAGAAGAGTGCCTGTGGGAGTTGGAACCACTTGTAAAGAGCACTAATAAGCTCGATGTTGATACCACCGACGATGAGGCGGTTGGTATATTAATGAAGATTTAGATTTCGCGTATTTCCCTGCGTGTGAGTCTGATTCAATACCGTCGGATACTAGTACCGACGTAGATGAGGATGTCTGGTCGGCAATGGATGCTTTGACATCATTGCATGTACCAATAAAATCATCCTTCGGGACGTACCAGGATAATGGAGACGCGCAAGAGTCTGTATTCATGGTTCCAGCCAGACGAAAAGGCCAAAGACCAATACTTTTTGGGCGAATCGCGTCTGAACCAATGCCCCACGAAGAATCGGAAGGTGAGGATGAATCCCCTCAGTTCGATCATTATGAACCGAAAACGCTCAAGATGATGAAGCGCATGGGGTATGATCTAACCAACAGGCCTGGGTTGAACTTCGGAAAAGGAAGAAGAACACTGCTTCGGTCCTTTGTACTGAAAGGGAAAACCCCTGATTACTATCATCAGACGCGCCGGGGTTGGGCTATATATCAACTCCAGTGCCATCAGCCTCTGATTCGGAGAGACTGTCAAGTCATGACTGCTCATCAGACACGTCGTCGTGGGAATCAGATGTCAGTGTCGGCAACATCTTCAAAGGGCTTTCAGTAAACATGGTTTCGACAAGCCATATGGAGGCTGAAGATGAAGAAATGATCCAATCTGATACAGACCCTTGGATCAAACATTTGAATGCTCTTTGGGATATCCGCTTTGAACAGCGTGAGCCACCCACAGAAGACAAGGTTGTTCAAGTCAACCTAGGAGATGAAGCCAATCCTAAACCCATCTTCATAAGTGACGGCCTGTCACCTTCGGAGAAGAAGGATCTTATATCTCTTGTACAAGAGTATATAGACGTCTTCGCCTGGAATTACGAGGACATGCCTGGACTTGATCCTCAAGTGGCTATGCACCGCCTCAACATCAATCCGGATGTAAAACCTGTCAAACAACCGGATGTAAAACCTGTCAAACAACAGCAGCGACGGTTCCGTCCCGAAATAATGGAGGCAATCCAATCAGAAGTCAGGAAGCTTATTGACTCCGGCTTTATCAGGGAGGAACAGCATCCCGATTGGGTAGCCAACATCGTACCCGTTGCCAAGAAGAACGGGAAGATCCGGATCTGCATCGACTTCCGCGATCTAAACGAGGCCTGCCCCAAAGACGAATTCCCATTGCCAATCACGGATGTCATGATTGACAACACTTGTGGATTCGAGCGAATGTCCTTTATGGACGGATTCTCAGGATACAATCAAATCAAGATGTATCCCGATGACGAAAAGCACACCTCCTTCAGGACACCTCTAGGGGTATATTGCTACACCGTCATGCCCTTCGGTCTAAAGAATGCGGGGGCAACCTACCAAAGGGCCATGAATGCCATTTTCCATCAGCAGATACGCAAAACGGTGGAACGTTATGTCGACGACATCGCGGTGAAAAGTCGCATTAAAGGAGATCACATAGCTGATCTGAAGGTGGTCTTCGACATCATGCGGGCTCATCAATTGAAGATGAACCCCACCAAGTCCTTCCTGGGGGTAGCCAGTGGCAAATTCCTAGGGTTTGTTGTGACTTCCACAGGAATCCATTTGGATCCAGAGAAAGTCCGCGCTATCCAAGAGATGCAACCCCCCAGAAGCCTCAAGGAGCTCAGGGGATTACAAGGACGATTGGCGTACATCCGCAGGTTCATATCAAACCTTTCCGGGAGATGCCAACCCTTCGCCAAGCTGATGAAAAAGGGTGTTTCATTCATTTGGGACGACGCTTGTCGAAAAGCGTTTGAGGAGATCAAACACTACCTCACCCAACCACCAGTCCTTGCAGCTCCGGTATCCGGAAAGCCTTTCCTGGTGTACGTCCGATCAATGGATCATTCTTTGGGAGCTCTACTAGCTCAGAATGATGACCAAGGGCGAGAACAAGCAATCTACTACCTAAGTAGAACGATGATCGGAGCCGAACATCGGTACAACCCGATCGAGAAGGAATGTTTGGCACTGGTGTTCGCTATTCAGAAAATGCGACACTATCTGGTGGGCCAAACCATAAATGTCATATCCAAAGTCAACCCCCTGAGGTTACTCATGACAAAGCCTTCATCATTGAACGGCCGACTGGCGAAATGGGCTATATTGCTCTCTCAATACGAGATGCACTTCCTACCCCAAAAAGCCATTAAAGGACAAGCGGTGGCGGACTTCTTAGCCGAACACCCAGATCCGAGGGCAGCTAAACTCTACGAGGATCTCCCAGACGAGGTCGCCGAAGCCTGCCTGACCCAGACATTGTTCGAAGGACAAGTATGGCAACTTTTCTTCGATGGTGCATCAAGAACAAGCCCTAAGGGACACGCAGTTGCGGGGGTAGGAGTAGTACTCGTCTTCCCACAAAATTATGTGATTCCCCGAGCTATCTCGTTAACCGAGCCCTGCTCCAACAATGTGGCGGGATACAACGCTCTTTTGATTGGGATGCAATTCGCCGATGAGATTGGCGTTAAAAATCTCGAGGCGTACGGTGACTCCAAACTCATCGTCAGCCGAGTTCGCGGAGAGTATGAGGTCAGGCATGAAGATCTAGTACCCTACTACAACGCGACAATCCACATGGCCGAGAGGTTTTCAAACTTCTACATCGACCATGTACCGCGCAAGCAAAATGCGCATGCAGATGCACTTGCATCCCTTGCTGCCTCCTTAGCTCTTCCAGTTGGAGCAATGGAGAAGGTATTCGTCTATAGCCACGACCTATACTGCCCAAAAAGTCCCCTCGGAGATTACCAGAGGTCAACAGGAGATCGTCGCAGTAAGGAAACACTTGAAGTGTCGACCGATCTAGAGCTTAAAGACTGGCGATTCCCCTACATTGATTTTGTCTTGTACGGCATCTTGCCCGAAGACACCAGGGAGGCGGCTGCCATCCGAAGGAAAGCCTCCAAATTCTACTACAATGCGATTTCGCGAACATTGTATCGTAGATCGCATGACGGGATCCTGCTCCGGTGCCTCTCATCAAAAGAAGCCCACGAAGTGTTGAAAGAAGCCCACGATGGTACGTGTGGAGCTCATCAACCTGGCCCGAAGCTGGCAAACCGACTCCAAAGATTGGGTTACTACTGGCCCAAGATGGTTGCCGATGCTGTTGCCTATGCCAAAAGATGTCACGCCTGTCAAATACATGGCGATTTCATCCATCAAGCACCAGGATACCTCCACTCTACGACCTCTACCTGGCCGTTCGAAATGTGGGGGATGGACGTGGTTGGTCCTATCAGCCCACCATCATCAAAGGGACATTGGTTCATCCTAGCGATAACCGATTACTTCTCAAAGTGGGCCGAAGCTATCCCTTTGAAGGAGGTAAAATCATCTAACGTGATCAAGTTCGTGAAACATCACGTTATTTACCGCTTCGGTGTGCCTCGGCGGATTGTCCATGACAATGGACCCCAGTTCATCAGCCAGGCTTTTCAGAGATTCTGCGCCAAGTTCAGAATCCAGAGTGTGTCATCAACGGCATACTATCCGCCCGCTAACGGCCTCGCAGAAGCTTTCAATAAGACTATTGGCAAGCTTCTCAAGAAATTCGTCTCGAAAAGTCAACGAGACTGGGATGATAAGTTGGGCGAATGCTTATGGGCCTATCGCACGACTGTGCGAACCCCAACTAAAGCCACGCCATTTTCCTTGGTGTACGGATGCGAAGCCGTCCTTCCACTGAAAATCCAAATTCCATCTCTTCGCGTCGCCTTGACAGCGGAGATGACAACAGAGGAGAAGCATCGACAGCGACTCCAAGAATTGGAAGCCTTGGACGACAAGCGTCTGCAGGCCCAACAACAAATCGAGCTTTATCAAGTTCGTATCACCAGAGCCTTCAACAAGAAAGTCAAATCGCGAACTTTCAGGAAAGGCGACCTCGTCTTAGCCGTCCGAAGACCCATGGTCATGACACACAAGACGAAAGGAAAATTCCAACCCAAATGGGAAGGACCGTTTGTGGTAGAGTCAGTCTACTCAAATGGATCGTATCGCCTCATAACCTCAAATGGCGATACACTCATGATGCCAATCAATGGCAAATTCCTGAAGAAATACTATCCCTAGATGGCATTCTTCCACCGATCAAGTTAAAAATACACCTCTGATCAAAAAAATCCAACGCCTCCGACGGCTAAGGATAGAGGAAAATGTTGGCTTTTAAGTCCAACATAAGTCCTCGACAACTTATCATGCTGAGGGGAATAGCATGGCTAGCCCAACCCAAACGGTAGTTGGTAAAGGCACCTCAAATCCGTTGATAGCTGAGGGTTTGCTAAAAATCCTGCCGATCAAGTTAAAAAATATACCTCTGATCAAAAACATCCAACGCCTCCGACGGCTAAGGATAGAGGAAAATGTTGGCTTTTAAGCCCAACAT
The DNA here is from genome assembly GCA_038442645.1 of Agave tequilana. Classification (NCBI taxonomy): domain Eukaryota; kingdom Viridiplantae; phylum Streptophyta; class Magnoliopsida; order Asparagales; family Asparagaceae; genus Agave; species Agave tequilana. Next base: position 124,517 of record JAVJIF010011193.1, on the reverse strand, counting down.
AAGTCCTCGACAACTTATCATGCTGAGGGGAATAGCATGGCTAGCCCAACCCAAACGGTAGTTGGTAAAGGCACCTCAAATCCGTTGATAGCTGAGGGTTTGCTAAAAATCCTGCCGATCAAGTTAAAAAATACACCTCTGATCAAAAACATCCAACGCCTCCGACGGCTAAGGATAGAGGAAAATGTTGGCTTTTAAGCCCAACATAAGTCCTCGACAACTTATCATGCTGAGGGGAATAGCATGGCTAGCCCAACCCAAACGGTAGTTGGTAAAGGCACCTCAAATCCGTTGATAGCTGAGGGTTTGCTAAAAATCCTAAGTGGACTTGATTCCACTCTTCCCTCTAAAAATCCCTTACCAATTCTCATCCATAGAATGGTAGGACCACAAAATGCAATCATTACTATGTTAACACTATACCTCTGGTAATGAATACTCCTCGTCGAGTACAAACCTGGCTTGTTAACTCTGCATAGAGTAACAAACTCTCAAATTTGCCAAGTTAACACTATACCTCTGGCACTTCAAATTCTACTTGTCAATTCTCATCAATAGAATGACAGGTCCTCAAATTGCTCCTATCGCAAGCAAATTCTTGTCAAGTTAATATCACACCTCTGACAAACTACTGTTTAAGTTAACATTATACCTCTAAGCGGTACATCGAGTGTCTGTCAAGTTAATATCACACCTCTGACAGTTACCTTTCTTCAGACTTCCATATCGAAGCTGAAATGGACGATGCCAAGTTAACACTACACTTCTAGCATCCGAGTCATTGCTAAGTTCAACAATACACCTATGGCTATGACCTTTCCTCGACTTCCTTGTCCAAGCCGAGACGGACGATGCCAAGTTAACACTACACTTCTAGCATCCGAGTCATTGCTAAGTTCAACAATACACCTATGGCTATGACCTTTCCTCGACTTCTTTAAGCCGAGACGACTAATGCCAAGTTCAACATTACACCTCTAGCATTACTATCACTGTTAAGTTAAACATCACACCTATGACAGTGACACCCTCAGTTTTCCCAAATAAAACTGAGATGCTGATGAGTTAGGTTAATATCACACCTCTAACTCACGTCCTTGTCAAGTTAACATTACACTTCTGACAAGACTACTTCTAAACCGTTAAGTTAATATCACACCTCTAACGGTAAAAATCTTACTAGATTCCCCACGAGTCTAGTTTCATTTGATATTCTCCCCAACCGAGTATCAAATTCATTTTTGAGGCATTGTTGGTTAACATTACACCGATAAACAATGCTTCCATCAAAATCCCCAGCTGATCTTAAATCAAGTTAATCCCAAATCCTTGATAAAAGTTCACCTTCTCTGGGGGTACACACTCTACTTGTCACTTTCTTTTATAAAGTGGCGGGTCCACCAAAATCATTCTTTTGCTTCTAAAACAAAACATTCAAGACAACAGAAAGAGGCAAAAAGAAAAGTGTCACTTTTATTGATATTCAAGCATATGAAAGTGATACAAAACGCTCTCTTATACAATAAGATGAGTGTTACAATTAAGGAGTACAAAGAAGTCCCTCTCTCTCAGAGGCCGTACTCACTCCTTGAAACCGCATCTGATCCCAGGTGCACAATTGGAACCGATTGCGCCATGGCAATGACGCAAAAGTCGAAAGCGCCCTAGCTGAGTAAGCTAAGAGCAATGGTGTTCTTGAGGTCCGGTGGCAACAGAAGGTCCTGCAACCCTTCGTTCAGGCGCGTCTCTTTCCCTAGCAGACCATCCAACGAACATGGAGTCACTCCTGGGGTGAGAGAGGAAGTTTAGGAGTCATCACAAAGGATGCTACCCTCCACTAGGTCCAGCGGCAGCAGAAAGTCCTGCATTCATCACCATCCCTTTCCTCCAGCAGGCCATCTAACGGAATGTCCTTGATGTCACTTCTGGGGTAGGGAGAGGAAGAGGATCTCATCCGCCGCCGCAACCGCCGGACCACCCTCGCCGATACTCAGCCTATCCGTCTCTTGCACCAGATCTGAAGAGACCTTGGCGAGGGTTGGGTCCTCGTCAGAGATATAATTTAATCTCTCACAAACGACGAGGACCATAATTTAATCTCTCACAAACGAACGTGGAGCAAGTTCGCCAGCCGGTATATTCTTTCTGGGGCCCAGCAAACCTGAAAAAGGACGAGCAAGCCTACCTGCAAAGAATAAGCAAGAGTCAGAAAATCTGGAACTCAGTACATTTTTATAAAGGAAACTGAGTAACAGAACGCGGCAGCCATTCAAGACTTCAGACGCGGGAATAACCCGCACAGTCAAACAGACGCGAGTCAAACTGCGCCACGTATAAGATTCAAACGCGGCCTCAGTTTGTACCCGCGCCTAATGCACCAGACGCAAAGAATTTCAGAACGCCCAAAATTGCCATCTCTCTATTGGGTGAACAGGAGTTGCAAGATTCAGGTCTGAAACGCGCCAAGGCAGTGGCCATGAAACGCAATGGGCAAAGCCAGCGTCAAGTGCCCGCGTTCAGAGAAGTCAAGTCACTGGCACAAATTCCAGAGAAGGAATGCACCGGGACTTCATTCAGACGGTTATGCCAAAGTTCAGGCTATACACATCATCGGGGGACATACCAGCAGAGACCTCTGGCCAGAGTTGGCCTCTCTGCACCCAAACGCAGGCGTCCAAGATGATCCGAGAGGGGGTTCTTCTTGAAGAGACCAAACCGAAGCGTGAGAGCTCTGGGTCATCTTCATCCTCGGAATTACCTTCATCCATGGAGACGGAATCCCTATCAAGACACTCTTTTTTGAAGAAGGTGGGACTTCTCAGAGCAATTCAAAGAGAAATAATCCAAGCTTGGATTATAGAAGGGGAGCGCACCCTATTTATAGGCAGGCCCTAATAACTGCCATTAATGAGGCGTTAATTGGAACCGTCACGCACGATTGTCAAAGCCCAGTGAAGGATTGACGCGTGGAACGCCGCTTTGGGAACCGTCGCAAGCGCCGGTTTTCAACCGCCCGCATCGGTTTTGCATTTAAGGGCAGTAACTCCTGAGTCCAATGAGGAGTTGACGCGTGGATAACGGCCTTGGGAATCAACGGATGACTCGGAATCCCAATCGACAGTGAAGACCTGACGAGCAAAGATCTCCTAAAATCTTGAGTCAGATCACATTAAACGCAGATAGGAAAGCCGCGTCCCTTCAGCGGACAAGACTGCATCTCTTGCGTCTGCCCGATCCGCGCAAGACAGATTTGCGTTATTCAGAGTTGCGTCTCACCTTGTGATTGACGCTGCGTCTCACCCCAGGGACTGACAGCCGCGTCTTACTTTACGGATCAATGCCGCGTCTCATCTTTTGATTGACGCCGCATCTCATCAAGAAGACCGCGTTCCGATTTGTGATTGACGCCGCGTCTCATCAAAAGGACTTAGTAGAATCTAAGTTCTTATGAAATGATGACCGCGTCTCACTTTATGATTGACGCCGCGTCTCGTCAAAAGGACTTGGTGAAATCTAAGTTCCTAGTGAATGATGACCGCGTCTAGTTCCTAGTGAATGATGACCGCGTCTCACTCTGTGATCGACGCTGCGTCTCATCAAAAGGACTTAGTGAAATCTAAGTTCAGGTGGACTGACGCCGTGTCTCATTAAAAAAAAAAAAAAAAAAAAAAAAACTTAGTCCTATCTAAGTTTAGTATTCACATCCAGTGATCAAGAAGTTGGGTTCATCCGCAGCTAAGCAAAGAAGGTGGAACCAAAAACTTCGAAACTTTTATATCAAAAAAAAAAATGATAAAAGTGGATACAAAACACTCTTGATAAATTGAGTGTCCTTTTCTTTACAAAAAGAAAAAAAAGAAAAGAAGGCTAAATGTCCTGGTGCGCCAAGGAACGGATTTGTTCCCTAAGGTGGTGAATCTCATGCTGGCACGTCCTCTCAGCCTCCATGATAGCCCGGTCCCGCAGCTCCGCCTCAGATAAGAAATTTCTGGCAGCCAGCTGCATCCGCAAAGATTCCACCCTGGAAGATTGTAGGGATAGACTCTCTTCAGCACGCGCCGTAGCAGCCCGTTGCTCCTCAAGCTCCTTTTTGAGGGAAACAAGTTTCTCCTCATTTAGCGCAAGAACAGCTTCCGCCTTGGCGATAATGTCCCGAGTTCTGAGGATGACTTGCTCCGTGCTCTGCACACTGAGCTCAGATTCCCTCGAATCTCCGGCTAATTTCTGAAATTCAGCCTTGGAATATTCAAGGTCACGGACCTCGGCAGCGATTTGTGCCTCCGCCTCCTGTCGCTCCCGTTCCTGATCAGCTAGGAGCCTAGTCAAGGTGGCCTGGGCTTCATCAAAAGAGCCAGCATCTTCCAAAGATTCCAGCTCCCGCAGGTTATCTCCAAGTTGCTCTACCACCCGTAGGCATGCCCTGGCAAGTGAAGGGCCTCCCGCCAATTCGACGCTCACGGCCATATTTTCAAGAAGCCTCTGGGCGAACTGGAAGGTGCTGTGTCCACGGAAGATGAGATCAATACATGATCCCATCGAGGTGAAGAATTGTTGCACCATCTGACGTGCCAGCTCCCCCATGTCTTCACCACCTAAGAAGCTTCCTGACCCTTTTTCTGTCACGGGATAAGGGATATAGGGCGGGTCTTCTCGCACAAGAGCCGTGCCGGCCGTCGATGTGGCAAGAGCAAGACTACCCACTGGCGCTTCCTGGAGCGCTGCCTCTGCAGGAGCTTCCACGACCAATGAAGGAGTTGTAAGCACAACCTCTTCAGAAACTTCCACCGAGAAGTGAGCTGTGTGGCCTTCTGGAAGGGTGCCGATCGTCAGACTCCCCACCTGAGCCCCCTCAGTCAGAGCTGCCTTACTAAGTTCGAGGTCCAGAGGCGTCGAGTCCTGTAAAATGGGAGTCCCCCCAGCTTCAGCAGTAGCCTTCTCCACCGGCGGAGTGAGAGCCTCCTCCGCCTCAATGATTGTTTCCCCTCCTGGCAAAGGGGAAGGCTCCCCAACTTCAACAGCTGCCCCCACTGAGGTTGTCTCGGCAACCGAAGCCTCAATCCCCTTGGGCTGGGTCAACACTGTTTCCATCGCCTCGACATGCAAGGAAGTTGTACCTTCAGCAGGGATTATAGCCGGCGGTAACGCAGTCGATGATTCGCCCCCGTATATTTTCTCCTCCGAGATGTGGAAGAATTTGCTCTGATCAAGAAGAGCGGGTCATCGCCATGGTCGACTTCATCTTCAAAGTCACTTTCTCCCGATGACGAAGAAGACGATAGCGCCACGCGAGGAAGCTCCGCAACAGGAGCCTTACCCCCAATCACCCCAGTGGTAGGACTAGGGTCGACTGCCCGAGGATTGAAAATAAAGACACTAGGAGACCCCGGCTGCTGTACCTCGTCTCTCCCTTCATGAGCAGAAGGAGACTCGGGCTGAGTTGAGATTCCTGGAATCTCGACATCCTCTTCGCCCATTATGTCAACCTCCGGTGACTCGGTATCACCAGCAACAAGGGGTCGCTCAACGAGCTCCCCTTCCTCCATGGCCTTGCTGCACGACCTAGGAGCATGGACCAAGCTTGGAAAATCTTCATCTTCCAGCGGTTCCTCAACTCTAACAGGGACACCTTCAGGAGGAGCCTCAACTCCAGCAGAGATAGCTCTGGATTGAGAGACTTCAGCCGTTAAGTCCCTCCGAGCCTTCTTTGGGGCAGGCTCAACTACAGAAGCAGAGCGTCGACGACGCTTCCTCGCCAATTGCTTCAACCTCCTTGCCGGTCGCGGCTCCACTCTCATTGCTGGTGGCTCCGCCCTCGTCGCTTGCGGCTTTGCCCTTGTCGGTCGCGGTTCCGCCCTCATTACTGGGGGCTCCCTCCTCGATCGTTTCTCGACCTCCCTCTGAGCTTTCAGGTACTGGTCGAGGAGTTTAGTACGTTTACTGGATTCAGACCTCTCCTCGAGACTGGCATTGATACTCTCAAGGCATGAAGACTCCGGAATAAGATCTGGCGTCTGGCCGGCTTGGGAGTACCAAGTACAGAAGCTGAAGCTCATACGGCACTTAGGCGCCTCGTCGGGTAGATGGAACGTTGCTCCCGTCCCTCCAGCCACACTGTAATACCAAGCCCGAGCGCCTTCGAACAGGTTCCCGTCAAAGGCAAGTTGAGCATTGGGATTCCCGACGTAAAGCTGATCATAGACAAATTGTCGGGCAAAACGACTTGGCATATACGGTTCGATAGTGCAGGAAGTCCCTTGGCGAAACAGCACATATCCTGGTCGTATATTGATCAACCACCAGAAGGCTCCAGCAGGCAATTGCGAGAAGTCATCCCGCCCAGCGACATCCGTGAACAGCTCCCGGGGGCTGCACCTTGAACCTCTGGAAAATAACGGTTAAGCTGATAGTTCGTGGCACAGGAAAGACGCTTCCTAATGTAATACAGGTAGGTGTCATGCCACTCCGAACGTTCCAGCCGTTGCACAAATGGGATATGATCCATGCTCCCACGCGCCGCCGTCATTAGAGATGGACAATGCATCACGTACCAAGCCATGAGGTACGTGTAAGGCAGCTCAATCCGCGGGTTGGGGTGCCTCACCGTCGGATTCCCCTCTGAGTCGGTATACGGCTCCCCACGGGAATTAGCAGTCTTTGGGGGTTCGCAGAAGCTCTTGGTCAGCACCCGCAGCCCGCTTTGAATACCAGCCACCACGGCTGGAAGAAGGGCTATGGGGTGGCCATGAGCCAAGAGTACCGCCGGGTATACCACATCTGCCACAATAACTTCATGTGGTAGCATGGGCACCACACACCTCTTCAGCCACAACATCAGGAAGCCTGCCAACAGCGCCTGATCAGAAATAGGGGTCCGGGCTTGATGGTGAAAGCTCTCAAAGACCAGGTCAGGGTCGAAGCCGTCCTCGTTCGACTCCGTGGTATAGAACTTGTCAGAAGCTGCGTCGATCCTGTCTTCAACTTCCCCACCAGAACTAGGAGCTAGTCGGATTACTGGGAGATCTTTATTGCTGACATTATTAAACAGATAATCAGCCCAGGATAGTTGCTTGACGCCTCCTGACCTCCAGGCAGTTGTCTGGCCGCAGATGTAGAAATGGCACATCACCTCCCAGTAGGTCTCGTACACTTGAGGAGATTCTTTTTCCAAAAGGCGCAGTTCCCTGGTGGTTGGGACAAATTCCTCGTAAGGAATGTCCCCTGACGATAACCCGGAGACCTCATACAACTCGTGCAGGGCAAGGCCCATCTCTCCGACTGGAGTAAAGAATGTCCCCGTCCGAGGATTGTAGCGCTCCAGAATCCCAAAGAAGTTATGAGAACTCATCGGGACGCCCCACTGCACGGCCCTGACTGCTGGGTACAGCCCCACACGCTTCAGCGGTCCCTCAAGATTGGTAAGGACAAAACCCACCATCCTGCCCCACCAGTAGTTCCCTGGAGAGTGGACCCACCCATACGCACGGAAGTCGACAGGATAGTCACCCCCTGCTTCTATGAAGGAATTGAGGAAGGTGGTAGCAAGCTCCGGGATCTCTCCAATTGGGATTTCAGGCTTGGACGATGCAGGGAACAGTCCGACAACTGACCCGTCATGACTATCATGGCGGTCTACCTTTTGAAGGCCAAAGTCACCAAGGGCGATCTCAGGGATATACTGGGAAATGTCCCATTCCATCTTCCGGGGACAGACATGTGTTGGAAGTAGGACATCGGGAACATCCTCTCCATGTCTGGAAGAAAGAATCTTCCGCCCTTTATCTCACGGAGCCATTTATAGGTCCCCTCAGACACACGACGGCCATCATCATAGATATGATCCCCAAAGAAGAAGGCAGGCTTCTCCAACCTGACGCCGTCATCCGTTTTGAGTGCGGCATCGGTCATAAGTGCCCGAAAAGTCCTCCTGTTAACATTAGAGAGCCTGCGATCCAGTAACTGGTCAGCAGTCACGGGGACACTCATTCTTTGCACAAAGGTCAAGCCCCGGTCGGCACCACCCACGCGTCCAAAGTGGTGCATCTTGGCAAGTGAACCTGAAACATGCGGCACTGCAAAAAGAAAAAGACACTTGGTCAGATACTTTGCCAAAAAATAAGGGAAGACGCTAAGTGTTCATAATTCAAAACGCAGCCGAGACACTGGACGCAGGAGTTATCATCCGCGTCCAGACCTGCGAACTTGCACCAAAACGCAGAAGAGATACTGGACGCAGGAATTTTTCGAACCCGCGTCCAGACCTGCAAAGCCGCGTTCCGCAGACCAAGACTTATGAAAATTCTAAGTACTTGGACTCAAACGCCAGATTCTACAAAATCGGCGGTTGAAGACACAGAACGCAAGGATCAAATCCGCGTTCTGCAAACCAAGACTTGTGAAATTTCAAAGTGCTTGGACTCAGACGCCAGATTCATCAAATCGGCGCCTGATGGCACAAAACGCGGCACAGAACGCATGGATCAAATCCGCGTTCTGCAAATCGCGTCCAGAGACCTTCACAATTAGAAATGTTCTAAGTGGAGGATCCAGAATGCAGAGTTCACCAGCGTCGGATCATCAGGCCCGCGCCCCGGTTATCATCTCAAGGACAGCGTCCGAGAATCAAACACGATCTTGTGTTAAAGGTTCTTAGGGTTCTATGAACATGTTTTAATGGCGGAACCCACGCCGAAGGTGCATTTTTACCTCGGAAAACACCCTCCTGCGCAGAGGAAGCATCTCTCTCAGCCTCGGCGACGGTCGCCCTTGAGGATGATGCAGTCGGTTTCGTCTTGGGAGCCATCGATGTTCAGAAATCCGAGTTCGAAGATGGACAGATGAACAAACAAGAGGAGGGAAGCTCTCTTTTCTCAGCAAATGCGTTCGGAGAAGAAGATGTGTCTGTCTCTAACTGTTGCCTTTTATAGGCACAGAGATTCGCGAAGATACGCAGCGTTTGGCCCAATAAACGCTGCAGCGAATCGCTGCCTGACGCGTGGAGCCAAATCATTGTTTGAACAGGGAAGATCATGCGTCGCGACCCCCGCCACAAGTCAGAAGTTGACACGTGGAGCAGTTCATTTAATGAACCGGGAGATCCGCGCGCCAAGAGGCGAAATCTCGCCGTTTCCCCAGGCCAGCTGGCGGCGTAATCATGACATGGCACAGGTGCACGCCCCAAAGTACGCGGCTCTTCGATGGACATGCCCCATCAGCATCATCATAAATGCACCCAGAAAATCGCGTCTGCATTTCAAGAGATGCGTCTCTCCAAAGTCCGCGTCCCCCCAAACTGGCCAAACGTCGCGTCCACCCCATGGAAGTCGCGTCTTTAAAGCAGTCTCTGCTTTTTCAAAAAGGAACCTGCGTCCAGTCTCCTGCTTCTGCAAGTCAGTTCAACAGTACACTGACGCAAACAGACAACCAACCACTCCCGGCCAAAAGCGCACCCGTGACAGACTAAAAGCAATCGGGGAGGTCTAGACTGTGTATCTAGACACTCAACACGATCAACTCTGACGGCTTCAAAGAGTTCAACAGTACACTCACGAAGACCAATTCCAGATAAGATCAAGCCCGAAGCATCAACAGTCCAGTCATAAAGGCGAACACGGCTAAGATCCAAAGTATTCCGAAATCCGTCCCATTCAACTGCAGAATATCAGAAACTTTGGAGGGGGTTCTGTAGGCTGTCTAAAAATGACTAAACAAACAAGCCATTAAGGAAGCAGAGTTTCAAACTCTAGACGCGAGAAATCGATGCCCGCGTCTCAGCATTAAGACGCGTTGGCTCTACACCCGCGTCTCAACGTCCAGACGCGTCGGCCCGAAGCCCGCGTCTCAGCATCGAGGCGCGTCGGCCCGACGCCCGCGCCTCAGCGTCCAGACGTGAAGGCCCGAAGCCCGCGTCTCAGCATTAAGGCGCGTTTGGCTCGACGCCCGCGTCTCAAACTTCAAGGCGCGTTTGGCTCAACGCCCGCGTCTCAGTTGCAACTGCCCTGATTGCGGGGCCAGTCACCGCGCATGTAGCGGGTAGTGGCCCTCATTCGGGAGCGTTTTCAGGAGGCACCTTCACCCCCTGAGACCCCTATAAATAGCCTTGTTTGCTATGAAGAGGGGATCGAAGCTTTGGAGAAGTCGAGAATTAAGAAGGTCAAGGCATCATCAAGACCGATCAAATCCAGGCAAGAGGATCATCAAGAGGGAAGCACAACTTCAGCAACAGACAGAGGGAGGAGACTCTTCAGCGAGCTTACTGAGTACTAGCCGCTCTTCGCCTACCTCCTCTTTGAGAGTTTTGGTAGACGGAGCTGAGTTACTCTTTCTACCGACCAAAGAGAAGACCCCCGACGGTCCAGGACGGTCATCTGGTCAACGGAGAACAAGATTCACTCTCCACCGCCACACGAAGAACCCAGCATTAAATAAAGGGGGGATTCAAGCTTCAACATCCTCCCTCCCTTGTAACTGGAAGAAAAGTCTTGTTGTAATCTTTTCATCTGATTCAAAGAAATCTTTACAACAATTCCCTCTTTCTTTTTCCGGCGCAAACAATGATCACTTCGAATAGTGACTATGTTTAGAGACTTTTGATTTTGAATTCTTTTACAAAAACTTACAAATTCATCAAAAGTGTCATTTTTATTTTTAAGAAAAATTACCCATGAAAAACGAGAGTAATCATCAACAATGACAAAAATATATCTACTCTTGTTTAATGAAGAAACACGAGTAGGACCAAATAAATCCAAATGCAATAATTCTAAAGGTCTTTTTGTAGAAACCAAATCTTTTGATTTAAAAGATGATTTAACTTGTTTTCCTAATTGACAAGAATCACAAAAATAATCCTTTTTAAAAGCAATTTTTGGAAGACCTTTAACTAAATCAAATTTAGAAATCTTAGAAATAGTTTTCATATTCAAATGACCAAATCTTTTATGCCATAAAAAATAATCATTATTTGAAGCAAGTAAGCATAAATTATCATTTGATGGCATGCATGTTATTGATAATTCATAAATGTTGTTGTTTCGAAAACCTTTAAATAAAATATCTTTCATATTAGCATCATAAATAAGACAAACATCTTTTTCAAACACAATTTTATAACCCTTATCACATAATTGACTAATACTTAATAGATTGTGTTTTAAACCACTTACCAAAAGAACATTTTCAATAAGAGGTTTTGAAAGATTACCAACTATGCCGGAACCAATAACTTTTCCTTTGTTATTGTCTCCAAAGATCACTGTACCTCCCTTTTTGATTTGAACGGAAGACAATAGTTGCATATGTCCGGTCATGTGTTTGGAACACCCACTATCAAGTATCCACTTTTCTTTATTAGGTACCTATAAGATAAAACAATATATATGGTACCCATCATGATAGGGTCCGAAAAAGGTTAGCCTTTAGGAACCCAAATCCAATTGGAATTTGGTTTCCACTTGTTAGTATAAACATAATTCTTAGAATTACACACATCATGTATAAAAGATGCAATATAAACATTTTTATCAACATTATTTAGATTCTTAGGAACCCATATATATTTGCATCTAATTCTTTTTGAAATATCATTTCTTTTTACAAAAGAATTGTATGAATTATGAACATGTGTAGATTTTACAAAATTGGTTTTTGAAAATCCAATACCAACATGAATAGGTTTATACATCTTATCTTTTGAAAAACCAAGACCAAAATGATTGTTAGACATCTTTTGAGAAGATAATAACATATTTAAATTCTCCTTTCCTTTATTAAATTTATTTACATTTTCAAAAGATCTTCATACTTAACTTTGAAACTTATCATATCTTTGTCTAAAACATTAATTCTACTTAAAGAAAAAGTTTCCTTTTTAAGTAAAGCATTCTCTTTTAAGAAAACTTCATTGTCTCTTTTTAAAGATACAATAACTTTTTCAAAATCTTCTTTTTGAGAACTAAAAGATGATGTTTGAGAAACAAGAATTGAATTATCATTAATAAGTTTTTCATTTTCCTTTATTAAAACTTTATTTCTAATCTTTTCAGATTTGAAATTATTATAAAGTTCATTAAAGGCTTCTAATAAATCATCATAATCTTGTACCTCATCTTCTTGGGCCATGAAGCAAATATTGGCGGTTTCCGTTACTTCTTCTTCGTCCGACGAAGATGAGTCGCTATCATCCCATGTTTCTTGAAAGGCTTTCTTCTTCTTGTTGAACTTGTTGAACTTGTTGGACTTGTTGAAAGTCTTGAAATGTTCTTTTGATTTCATCAATGGACAATCCTTCTTCATGTGGCCTGGTTTGTTACACTTAAAACAAGTAGGAGTATCGTTAGTATCTTTATTCTTATTATACTTACCTTGTTTTAAGAACCTTTTGAACTTTCTTGAAAGCATGGCCATTTCTTCTTCATCTTCATCCGAGTCGTCCGTATCTGAAGTTGCATGGAAGGCAAGAACTTTCTTCTTGGATTGATTTTGTTGTTCGTCCTTCTTTCTTTCTTCTATTTGCACTTCATATGCCATTAGATTACCGATTAGGTTTTCTAATGTCATAGTTGAGAGATCGTTCGCCTCTTCAATGGCGGTTGTCTTCTTCTCCCATTCCGGTGTGAGTGCTCGAAGGATCTTACGGACTCGTTCAACTTGAGTGTAGTCCTTTCCAAGGGATGCAAGAGTGTTGGTGATGTCGGTGAACCTTGTAACCATTTCGGATATGGTTTCGTTCTCCTTCATCTTGAACAATTCAAATCTGTGGACAAGAACAGATATCTTAGATTCTTTAACTTTATTCGTACCTTCGTGTGTTACCTCAAGTGTATGCCATATTTGATGTGCAGAGGTTGATGTTGACACACGGTTGAACTCTTCTTTGGTTAAGGCACAAAATAGAGCGTTCATCGCCTTGGCATCCAGATTTGCATTCTTCTTTTGTTCTTCATTCCAAGCGTCGTAGTTGGTTGTAGGCTTGGTGTACTCGGCTTCTACGATGTTCCAAAGATCGTAGTTGAGCGACTGCAAGTAGATCTTCATTCTACACTTCCAGTAATTGTAGTTGGTTCCGTCAAAGAGCGGTGGTCGTTGTGTAGAATGCCCCTCTTTGAATTGGGAAGATTGGAACTCCGTTGCCATCCTTGTATGGTTGTTGCCTTGAAACCTGCTCTGATACCAGATGTAGGATCTATAATCAAAGCAACACAACACTAGGGGGGTGAATAGTGTTTATAAAGAATTAAACAAATTACTTGCAGTAAATAAAGTAATCACAAGAGATAACCACAGAAAATATAAACACAAACAGCGGAGAGTTATCCTGGTTCGGTCCTTGTGACCTACATCCAGTCCCCAAGCCAACCGCTTGAGATTTTCCTTTCTTTACTTGTGTACACCCACAACAAATGCCTTGTACACCACTTGACAAACACCCTTTGCCAAATGTGCACAACTTCTCTTCCACCAAGAGAACACGCCTTGTACAATTTTCTTCTACTCCCAAGAAGACGCCTTGTATAAAATCTTCTTTGAAATGAATACAATGATTTCCTATAGCCTTGATACAGAATGTGTAGTGGACAAGGTTCAGTATAGGAAAGTTGAACTTCAGAATCCTTCACTAAGGGAAATGGCTTTTGGTGAATAACTGAAGTTGGAGATTCAGTTTTCAGGTTTCTGGAAATTTTCTTTTGGAAAACTGATGGAATGAATTGGTAATTAGACTTAGGAATAACTTCCCTATTTATAGATGTAGACTAGGGTCAGTTAGGGTAGTTATGGAACCAATTCAGACAATTTAAACGTTGGAAAACGTTGCCAAATGAATCAGATAAGAGAAACTGTCCAACAGTCAGAAACTGCCTATAGTCGACTAGGATACTGAGTTAGTCGACTAGTCTAGGCAAAACTTCAACTATTAGTCGACTAGGTTTAGAGATTAGTCGACTAGGGATATGTCTGTTGGAAAAATTGGTTTCTGGATAACTGAATATAGTCGACTAGTAATGTCTGTTGGTCGACTATAAACTTTGTTAGTCGACTTAGGAATTAGGTGTAGTCGACTAAGTTTTGATTCGGAAAGAAACAGAGAGTTGGATAATTTTTCTATCTAATATTAGTCGACTTGGAAACTGGGTTAGTCGACTTGAGTATCTGTTAGTCGACTAGGTAGGAAAGTCAAGTCGACTAATTTGCATTCAGAGTCCAAACAGAGAGTTAGGATTTTGGTTTTGGAATGGACTAGTCGACTATAGGTTTTTGGCAAGTCGACTAAGTTGGGTTAGTCGACTATATCAATAGGGCAAGTCGACTAGGAAAGGATTTTTGTGTAAGTTATCAAGGCTTTACATATTTTTCTAAGTTACACAACAACTTTCCAAAATCACCCAAAATCTTCAATAATCTTCATCTGAGGTAGAGCAATCATCATGAGGTAGAAGTGTTTGTCCATCATCAAAATCTTGCAATTTGAGAGGCTTCAATATCTTGAACTTGTTAGGTTCCAACACTAAGAGGCTATTTATAAACCATATAACTCTCCTAGTTCTAAATAAACTCTTCAATTAAAATAAAGGAAATTTGAATCCAATTCGGACTCAAAACACCTTCAATTAGAATAAAAAAACTTCAATCAACTTGGAATGAAAGCAGATCCAGAAAAGAAAACTGCCAAATCTGACATTAATCAACCTTCATGACGTATTCACGTCATAATCCTAACACTGGTAACTAGTTAACTCATCTAGATATCTTTATTTTATACTTAAAAAAAAATAAACAAAAGATTATGCTTGGTCTAAAATAGTAGATAATCAAAATTTTGATAGATTATATATTATTAAATAATAATTTATTCTTAAGATTGAAAATCTAGGATTATCATATTTAGATCTAATTAATTTTAATGTATATTTCTTATAGTTATTGATTAAATCTAAATTGTTAGGTTATTACATAATCATATATTATATATGCTTTAAAAAAACAAATTAATAATTATAATGGTGAATCATAGAGAGTTCTAGTTAGTTTTCATGTTATTAATCTAGTGGATTCAAACCTAAATGCTTGTTCTTAAATTGTTAGAAATTTTTAAAAACAACAAACATCCTTCTCTTTATTTCTCATTTTGTCTAAATAAGATTATTAAAATAGAGATAATCATACTTCTTGAGGATTCGACCAGCAAAATATTGCGATTAGACACCATAAGCTTGCAATAATACATTGAAATTCACATTAGAAGGCAAGAAAATGTAGGGTTGGGTTTTTAAGAAGAAGATGCTAGGATTAGAATTTTTGTTCTGATATCATGTTGAGATGAAGAATATGAAAAGAAGACCATATTCCTTCAATTAGAATATGGTCGTTTATTTATAGAGAAAAGAAATACATGTCCTAATAGAAATCATTACTAGAGTTGGCCTACACAGTTACTATCATTGAGAATCTTTAGGAAAAGTTAATTGCCTGGGTACCGGCTTTACAAAGCATGTCACATGTTAAAAGGTAGGTCCCCATGTTCCCAGTGGAAAGTGATGGCTGGATCAAGATTCCGGTGACCTGTATGTTTACAATTCAGAAGTAAAAGTAAAACACTTGAAGAAGAATTACTGCCATCACGTGGAACTTTATGATTACATTTTCCCCACCATCATTGAAATGATCATGACAAAGGAAGACTCTCTGCCATTGTATGGAATTTTACTACTGCATTTTCGTCCATCCTTGAAATAATCATGAGAAGAAAAGAAAAGGGGTATTTAGGCTACTAGGACATACATCAACTTCAGAGCAAAAAGAAAGGGAGGAGTAAACAGATCCCGCATGATAAAATCAAATGTGCCACAAGGACAAGACTGGATCAAGTCAAAATGAGAAAAATAGCTGAGGATAACAGATGGACAGGCTGAATAGAAGTCTTGTCATGATGAATCCATAATAAAGGAGCAATAAGAAGTCGTCACAGAAACAAATGGAAAAAGACAAATCAAATATGACAGACATAGTCTAGAAGCTCAAACGTTGCATGTGTCAGGTTAGGATGCCCCCGAATGATCTATCCTAACCAATATCTGAAACTTAATCTCATGTTAGAGTTTGTTTTACATCCTATACGGACCTATCTCCCATGTGTATTTGGTAACTTGCTCTGAAAGCCAACTTGGCTTTTGAGATTAGCCTTCTCTTTTAAGTGTAATCTCTTGGAACTTGGGGAGCCTAATTGAGTGTTTTGAGAGCTTGAGAAAGTATTTGTTTGGAATTTAAGGCAACTATTCATTTTATTCTATTTTTTCTTTCGATGTTTACTGGATCTCTATCACCTCTGCCATGGCAAAACCTAGTTTGGTGAACCACTTAAATTTTCTTGTTCTTTGTCCATTGATTTGTTTTATGTTTAAGCCTATGGTTAATGATTTCAAGTTAATGGCAACTTAAAATTTCTTCAAGGTTGATGTTGGCATGCAATAGGCTTAATCATGAATGCTCAAGGTGGATGGTGATGATACTGTCTGGTGCCCATGATCATGATTATACATTCATGGGAGCTAAAGGGTAACCAAGATATTGTGCAAGCTGTCTCCAATGAGGTGGAATCAAATAGCATATGAGATTATCCTCCTTACACAGCATTAATGCGGACATTGATTGTTGCATTATCAAACATATCCAGGCTCATCAAGATAGAGACTTCTGCGTTTACGTATATACGCGGGGGTATTTCTGACCTGCGTATATACGTCGCAGTGACGTCCCCGTACCCGCCGGATCGGGGCGTTACAGGATGGTATCAGAGCCTAGGTTCTGACATCCTCAGTACAACCAGTTGGCAGATTAATGGTGTATTAATCTGCAGCTGGAGAGCACGAGTCTTGAATATACATTCCAATCGCAAGTACGGTGTTATCTTTTCCTTCCTCGCAATCTTTTCCTTGAATCCTGAGATCCTTCCATCTTTTTCCATCCAGCTTCTTCCCAACATCCCTTCGATCAACTCAGATATTTTGTGTCCTGAGTTGGTAATCTCCCTTATCCTTTTCACTTTATCATAATATCATCGTTGATTCTAGTCTCTTCCGTGTTCATCTCCCTCCTTATAGAAATTTCGAGGACGAAATTTTTGTTAGGTGGGTAGATTGTAACACCCCATTCCTGGGATACGTACCAAGATACGTGTCCCGACTTTTTCGATTATGTTATTGTAATTTTCTTCTAATATTAGTTTTTTTGTTGTGATTTCTTATATTTTTGAGTATCGGATCTGAATTCTCAGACCTAGAGTAAGCCCTGACCCGGATCGGGAACCCGATACAAGCTAGTAGCCCGATTTGACTTTCTGGTAGTCCGATTTGACCGATTTTAGTTTCAGAAAGTGTTTTCTAATATTTAAATTTTTCATGATTTTCTGGAATTTTCTGAAATTTTTCTGCAAAATCTCCAAAACCGGCGTCAGTCAGCATCGCTGACTGATTCCCGGATTTTTAGTTTTCAAATGGGATTGAATTTTCAAAAACTGCTTTCACACTACATCTTAGAATATCATTTTCTATTTAAAAATATTTTTTTGGGATTTTTCAAAATTATCAAAATTTGACCGATTCTAGTGTCGGCCTGTATTCCCGGAAGATTTCAGGATTTTTAATTTGAAAATTACATTATATTTTTTGAATCTGATTTCACTGAGCATCTTAGAATAATATTTTCTATTTTTGAGAATTTTTCGGAACGATTCTGAAACAGTCGAATTTTCGCCTTATTAAAATAATAATATAATTTGTCGTTCTTTCTTTTTCTTGCTTTTCCCTCTCAACTCCTCTACTTATTACTCCCAGAATATTCTATTTATTTTATTATTTAATAAAATATTTATTTATAATTTTTTTACTATTTCTTTTCATTTCTTTTTAATTTTTCCATTTTCTTTTCATTTTCCTTCTTTTTCTTCTTTTCTTTTCTTCTCCTCCACTCCACCCCTTCTCCACGCCAACGCAACCACAGCAGCCGCAGAGGGAGCAGGTCATCATGGGCTAAGCAACCATTTCCCCCACTCCATCCATTTTCATCATTCCAATTTCCTTTTCCTCTTCACTTAAACCCTTCATCTCCCCTTCTTTCTATTTCAATTATCCCACTTCATCTTCAACCAACAAACAAACCAAACCCACTCACGCATCCACACCACCGCCACCTCCACCATCATCACCACCGGGCTACCGCCGCCCAAGCCGCCACCGCCGCACCTCCCATCACCCCACCACCCTTCCACACTTCCATCAACCCCAAATTCCGTCTCCTTCTCTTCAATTTCACCATAACCCATCTCACCTCCACCTTCATCTCCTCCAAAATTCAACATCACCACCACCAAATTCCCCACTCCAACTAACCCAACACCACCTCCTCCTCCTTCTCCAACTCCCCAACACCACCAAACATCACCACCACCACCACAACCACCACCAACTACCACCATCTCCACCAAACACAACAACAACAACAACAAAAACCCAACCCTCCTCTCCTCCTCGGAGGCGCGCGCGCGCGCGGCCTCCCCGGCGCCGCCGCCGCCGCCACCAGGCCGGCCGGCCACCCCCCTCCCCTCCTTCTTCTTTTCCTTTCTTTCTTTCTTTCTTCTTTCTTTCTTTCCTTCTTTCTTTTCATTTCTTTCTCTTTCTTCCCTAAATAAAACACATTTTCTCTCTTTTCCTAAAATACCCCACCTCATTCCTAAAACTACTTCCCTATATTTACACCCAATACCCCTCTCCTTTAAATCCTAATTCATTTCAAAATACACCATATTTTCTCTCTCTTCCTCTTTCTCTCTCTCCTTCCTATAACTTTCTCTCTCCTCTCTCTCTCCTCTCTCATTCCTCTCTAATATTTATATAAATATTTATAATTATATATTTTAATGTATATTTGTGGGCTAGAGGTTTACTCGAACGGTTCGCCGATTTCTGGACTTTAACTGGTATTTTACCCCAGTTTCAGGCGAGTACAGTTTCTTTTGTACATGCATCCATTTTATCATTATGCGAGTGCTTATTACTAAATTAAAAATAATTACCCTTGTATTTATAATATGATATTGACATGTGGATATTTTAATATGCCTAATACTTGCTATGGTAATTTTTAATACATGACTCCATGCTATATTTGACCCGGTATTTGCCATGTTATATTTGACCCGGTATTTGCCATGCTATATTTGACCCGGTATTTGCCATGCTATATTTGACCCGGTATTTGCCATGCTATATTTGACACCGGTATTTGCCATGCTATATTTGACTCCGATATTTGTTGTGCTACACTTGACCCGTGACATCTGACACCGGCACTCAGTATTTGATATCGGTACTCGGTATTTACACCGGTACTCAGTATTTACACCGACACTTGCCATGATATATTTGACACCGATATTTGCCATGGTATATATATAACACCGGTACCTGCCATGCTATATTTGACATATGATACCTGACATCGGTACTTGCCATGCTATATTTGACACTTGATATATGACACCGGTATTTGACATGCTATATTTGCCATATGATATATAACACCTGATACTTGACACCTGGCACCTGTATTACCTGGCATATCCATAATTATTATGTGACCAGACATCTGGCACTTTTGTATCTCCTGTATCTCCTGTACTCCTGTATCTCCTGAACTCATGTACTCCTGAACCCCTGGAAAAGGGTGACTCCTGATATTATACTCCTGTTAATTCCTATAGTTGGAAGATCATGGTTATACTGTATACACTTGTGGACATTATCTTTGGGCAATATATATAATAAAAACACTCAACTTACACTGGGTGGGGGAAACTGATGGAAACCGGTATGATGTCATATTTATAATGGTGATATTTCTGAAGTGTCGTGTGGGGGCGCGTAATGATAAGTCCCCGGAAGCAGTAGCCTGAATCTGAAGTGTCGTGTGGGGCGCGTAATAATAAGTCCCCGGAAGCAGTAGCCTGTACTCCTGAGCTAGTCCCGGGCAGAGACGGGACCCACTATAAATATGAGCCATCAGATTTATCAGTTTCCAAATAATAACTCGTCTTATTCATAAGTGGATGTATGTGTACCGGTAGCACATACAAAAGCATATGAATCGGATGAATAACATAAAACAACCAAATAGTAATAAGGTTAGGAACGTGTGATATTTGGTCTCTCCTTTGTTCGGGTCCTGGTACTCACATATCAGACCCGGGTAAGTTCTACAGAGTGCGAACTCTAGTATGGATTATCGGTGATGTGAGGCGCTGGTAGGGAGACGATTGAAATATCAAATGGTACTGACTATTATTATTGGATAAATTAAAATGCTATACCTCTATATTCCAGTTACAGTATTATGCTCTGAGTTGACACCCTGTTTTATAACAAATGACCTCTGTGACACCATGGTTACTCCAGACAAACTCTAGCTCTGTTACCCTGAGGGCAACTCAAGTTGTATGAACTCAGATGATGGTGACATCGGATATGTGGTATATAGATGAGGGTTTCCTTATTTGGATTATCCCCTCGACGTATCAACCCCATGAATCCAAAATCTGAGCTTATACAACTAGTTTTGTCCATACTTATATTTATTGCGTGTTTAGTGTATTTTATCACATGTTTAATGTTTTATTTGTCGCATGCTTATGTGTACCTATGATCTCTATACCGTTTTCATGCATGTTTTCCGATTCAGATTTACCGATTTACATGTATTTAATTAATCTCAGATTTACTGTCATTTTCCTTATATTACTTGTCATTTCCTGTACCTGCATGCTTGGATCACAACACTTGATCATGTACACGTGTGCCTGTTATGCACGCCATTTGGCATTATAATATGTGTTCGCTGGGGTTGCTAACAACCCTGAATTCTCATGTCCAGATTCTAGAGCCTGGATCATGGTGGCTTGGCTGTAGTAGATCAAAGCGCGCAGCGGATCCTCCCGTGGTGATTAGAGTGCAGCAGTAGCTCGAGCATCGCAGTAGTTCTTCCTCCAGTACCCCTCTCCTATTTTGCTCCCGAGGCCCTCTTGCTACTCGTGAGCACCTATCTGTTTTGTATATCTCTTCATGTTTTATGTACTTTTGTATTTTCTGATAATGTAACATTCATGTAATGTTGTATCATTCTCTGTGATAACCATGTACTTGCGCTATTTCTATTGGAATGTATTGCTTCCGTCTCTGATTCTTGCCTGTACTGATACTTAGCGTATATACGCGTGGGTATTTCTGACCTGCGTATATACGTCGCAGTGGCGTCCCTGTACCCGCCGGATCGGGGCGTTACAATATGTCCTAATAAAACTAGGAGAGTATATAATGTCGTACTTTGAGTAGGAGAATCTAAAATAAAGGGGAAAAAATCATATTTCTATTATGACAAAGTATCATATTTCATCCTATTCCTACAATAATTTTATCAAGAGTCAACGAAAACATCTAATTATTTATTTACAATACATGACCCCTTTAATCAGAATATCATTACAATTTAAGAGCTGGCAACACAAAAGGAGGAAAGAAAACTAAAGTAAAAAAAGATGTGAAAATTATTAGATACGTCGACGAGTTTGGGTCACAAGAGCAGAGCAGGGGTGATCGTAGATCAACCAGTTCGTGGTGGTACTTTTGATATCCCCTGCTTCTGCAATTCAACTAATGCACTTTTCACAGACGGAGGCTTCAATCCAAGCGGCAATGGCAACCATGGCTTCACTAAAACATCTCCAATAGCTGCGTCTATTCTCTCTTCCGACTGATAATATTCAAGAAAGTCAGATAATAACACGCTCGGAAACAAATATATAAACTTGATGAGTCCATAGAATTCTTAATGATGCACATGCAATCGAAACATAAATATAAAGTATCTTAAATTTTCACAGAAAGTTTAATTATAGAAGAGTGTATATAAAATTTTTTTTCCATTGAATCATTAGATCTAGAATTGATAGGCTCTATGAAGCATTTAACATGATGAATGTCATAGTTTTCTTTTAATTAATGACATGTGATATATTTTTTCCTCTTTTGGGGGGTTTTCTACGATGACATGTACGTAAGAATTGGGCATGGAGATCTAAAGTCTAAAATAATCAAATTAATTATATCAAATGTGTAGAGCACATTCGACTACTCCAACAATGTACACAGTTAGGGTTTTGTTGGAGTTATAATAAAAAAGATTTCAATAGTATGCATGAACTTGTTATCTTCTAAATTCCCATCCATGCATTGCTGAAATATAAAGAGCCTTCTTGCATTTAAACATAGATAGATTCACTTTATTAATCTTTTGTCTCTTTTTCTTTTTCGGCACCTGAAATTTTTGATAATTCGGTTTTCACTTGAAATCTTTATAAATCTATTTTGCCACTTAAATTTTTTTAAGTCGGGAAAAAATTCACCCCCTATCAATTACTATTTATTTTCTAACAGGGAGAAGGTCAGAGACAAAATTTCTTTAAGGATAAATAGGAAAGGGAGGAGATGGAGAGGTAATTTTGTCAAATTTGAAACTAAAAAGGAATATTAAAGGCATTTTTTCTTATGTAGATGGAGTGGGTGACGGTGGGTGAACTTGGGTCCAACCTCAAAATAATTTAGGTGTTAAAATCGAAACATATAGGTCTTAAAGGTGGAAATGGTATATAGATCATTTCAGCTGTGGATATAAAGAGAAAAACCCTATTTTTTTCAGTTATACATGTGAACAAAATAAAATTTTGCATCCCTCTTTATAAATTGTTATTGGAATCATCTCTCTTTTGTTTGCACATCATTGAGAAATACAAAATAAAATTTTGCTTCCCTCTTTTAAAATATTTATTGGAATCATCTCTTTTTAGTTTGTACATCATTGAGCAATGTGCCGCGTGCATTCTTTTCTTTCAGTTTCTCTTTTCTTTTAGGTTGCTTTTAGTTACAAGGAAACCAAAGTTCTTTTATATGTATTTCTAGTTTATAATTGAGTATATTAAATTCCCTCACATAAACAAAGTTTCGGGTATAATATTTATTTTCAATTTATTTAAAATCTACTTATTTAATTACTTTTTTGACTTTTGAAATATTGTAAATTCAGATTAATAAACTACACATATACATAACTGCAGTAATTAAGACCGTAAGGATGAGTTTATATTGAACGGCAACTTTAGGCTTTAATTTTGAACTTAAAAAATTACTGGATATTGCTATTTTCATAACTTCAGAAGCTACACTACTAAGCTCTTTTATCTCAAGTGGGGAGATAGAGAAAACTCTTGTTGATAGAGTTTTTTGAACTCTATTGAAGGTTAGCTAAAAATCGATGCAATCAATGGTGTTGAATACGAGAGCGTGTCGGTCGTATCGAAGTTGGATTGCACAGGAGGAACCAAGGCTAGTTGACTAGGGCAATGACCTAGTCGATTAATGATACAAATAGAGAGTTGGGCAAATCTGCTTCATTACAGACTAGTCGATCAATACATGTATTTGTCGATAATAGAAGTTATTAGTCAATCTTGTGTTCTCTCTTTTTGAGTGTCTAGGTGGAGTTGCTCAAATCTTATATATTCAAGACCATCCCCCATGTCTAGCCGATGTGGAATTGGGGTGATCAGACCTATTGCACCTTTTGCGTGCCATTGGGGTGATCGACATCATCAAACATCACCCACACACACGACTAAGTTCGGGGCATGTCTCTGTGTAATACCCCGTTCCCGGAATACGTACTTAGTTGCGTATTCAGATTTTCCGATCGTATTTTTTCGATTTGTTTCCTGTATTTGTTTTGCTTTATGAATTCCTTATATGATTGTTTTGTCTTGGATTTGGATTCGTGGACTCGGAGTCAGTCCCAGTCCGAACCAGGAACTCGATTATAGTATATTATTCGATTTGGTCTTTCCGGTGATTAGATTTGACCGATTTTAGTTTTAAATATCATTTTCCATTATTATATATTTTCTATGATTTTCTAGATTTTTCTGGAATTAAAATGAATTTCTTCAAACCGGTGTCGGCCAGTGTCGCTGACCGCTTCCCGGATTTTTAATTCACAAACCACTTGGAATTTCTCGAAGAGTCTTTAGACGATTCTTCTTAGAGTAATATTTCCTACCTAAATCCTTTTTCTAAAGATTTTACGAATTTATGGATATTCCACCGGAGTCGGTAGATAACCGATTCCAGTATTTTTATTTCACAAACAGCTAGGAATTTCTAGATGGTCCTTTAGACTTTAATTCTTAGAATCACATTTCTTACTTAAATACTTTTTCTGAGGATTTTATGATTTTATGAAAATTCCTTCGGAGTCGGTAGTTAACTGATTCCAGGATTTTTAGTTTACAATCGGAATTGAATTTCTGAATTCCGCTTTCACTTTACTTCTTAAAACCATATTTTATTCTTTAATGCATTTTCTGGGATTTTCGGAATTTATCAAAATCCGGCCGACCCGGTGTAGACCGGTATCGGCGGTTGACTTCCGGATTTGTAATTTGAAAATGAGATTTTATTTCTGAAAACCGATTTCATATTATTCCTCAGGATGACGTTTTCTACCTCCGGGTATTTTTGGGGATTTTTCGGAGACAGTCGATTTTTCAACCTTATTATTATATTATTATTTTTTTTTATCTTTCTTTCTTTCTTTTCCTTTCTTTTCCTTCCTTTTTCCACCAACTTCCACACACTTCCATTTTCTCCACCTCATCAACAAATATCTCCACCTAACCATCTCCCCCTCTCTTTTTAATTCATTTTCTTTTCCCTTTTCTTTTTCTTTTTCTTTTTCTTTTTCTTTTTTCCTTTCCTTCCTCCTGCTGGCGCCCACGACCGCCGCCTCCTCATCTCTCCGGCGACACGGTGGGGACCGATCGCCGCCGGCGCGCCGCCGGCGGCCTGAGCGCCGGCTGGGCGCGGCCAGGGGGCCACCTGGCCCCCTGTGCGCGGGCCTGGAGGGGGCAGCAGCCCCTCCCTTCCCCCTCTCTTTTGGGGGTGGCCGGAGGCCACCCCGGCCTGCGCCGGCCACGGCGGCCGGCGCAGGGCTCTGCGCCCCCCTGGCCGCAGCCAGGGGGCGGCAGCAGGACCAGCCCAGGCCGCTGGCCTGGGCTGGTGTGAGGAAGGGGGGCGGCAGCCCCCCATTCCTTCTCTCCTCCCCTGTTGAGCGCCGCCGGCGGCCAGGGCCGCCGCCGGCCGGCTTCCTGGCCGGCAGAGGCCGGCCAGGTGGACCCTGGGCCCACGGGGCCGTGGGCCCCCCTCTGGATCAAGGGGCTGCGTGAGCAGCCCCCTCCTCCTCTCTCTCTCATCTCTCTCTCTCCTCCCTCTCTTGTTCCCTCTCTCTCTCTCTCTCCTCCCTCATCTCTCTCTCTCATCCTCTCTCTCACTGCAAGCTCTCTCTCTCTCTCTCCAGATTTTCTCTCTCCCCCTCTCTCTTTCTCTCTCATCCCCTCTCTAGATGTCCCCTCTCTACACTTTCTCTCTAGGCTTTCTCTCTCTAGCCTCTCTCTAGTTTCTCTCTAAAATCACTCTTTCTCTCTCTAAGTTTTCTCTCTCTAAAAATCTCACTTTCTCAATCTAGATTTTCTCTCTCTAGAAATCTCCCTCTAGATTCTCTCTCTAGAAATCCCACTTTCTCCCTCTAGACTTTCTCTCTCTAGAATTTCTCTCCCTAAACCACTCTTTCTCTCTCCTCTTCACTCTACATATTTATATTAGGTTTTGTGGCGCATCCCAAGCTTCCGTGGAGTTCGGATATTTCGGTATATTGGTGACTCAGGCGAGTGTTCTCACTCGCTACCCTCTTACTTCTTATTTCATTGATTATGCGCATGTTCTCGCTTTAGCTTTCATGTATTTTATTTCATGTGCTATGTCTTTTATTGCTTATACCATGCGTGGCCGACCCTTCGTGGTCGTTGGACTTTGGATTACTGTTATGTTTACACTTGCCCTACTACTACTTCAGACTTGTTAGTTGCATGTTTCCTTTTAACACATGTATATCACCTGACATCTAGAGTGTTATCACCTGACCACCTGACCTACTACTATTTGGCTAGACCCTCTGGTTATGACCTGACTTACCCAGACTATTATCAATCTCTTGACATAACCTTGCCATCCGATTATTATCTATCTTTTATCATGTTTGGTTACTTGTTATATATCATCACCCTATCATGCCATCACTTTATACCCAGCATGATATACTTGACTTGTGATTATCATCTTTACGGGGACCTTGACTTATGATTCTGTGTCATGATCAGTGACTTGTTTTCCTGCTTTACATGTAGTGACCTGACTATATATATTTGTGTACTCCTGATTCCTGATCATGTCTATTTCCTGTTTTTCCCGTAAAGTGATAATTAAACTAATAAATCCTAAAAAGGACCAACTTGTATTGGGTCGGGGGAAACATGCGGATATCGATATGTGTTCGTGTTTACAGTGGCATTAGGTATTGTGCACTATATCCGGTCTGACCTGTGGTACTCCAGGGGACCGAGGGGAGAGCTGGCTCCCTTATTCCTGATCTATAGGGCATACATAAGTCCCTCATGTTGAGCCTTGCGGCTGGCTTCCGTTTCCATGCAACGGAACAATCCTGTGGCCGTGGTCCCGGGTATGTACGGGACCCACTGTAAACATAGTTCGTTGATACAACCGCTGTTTCCAATAACAACCTCGACTTGCTTATATATGGATGTATGTGAGTTGGCCGTACACCGAGCCACATACCGAGATATATGGGCAAGACGAGTAATAATAAAGTGTCATAATAACCGGCTCTTTAAGTTGTAAGTAGAGGTATGTGGAATGGGACGCATACCAAAGCCTACATCTTAAATAGCTATGAATCTGTGATGTGCCTTACCGTATTTGCTTTTCCCGGACTTTATATCGGATTTTATGTTTTATGAGTATTATGTTATAACTACCTGGTAGCTCGGATTGGTTTTATTCGGATTTCCTGTTTTATGATTCTCATGCCATGTCTATTCTTACCTGCTCTATCCTATCTGCCTCCTGAGTATTTCCTACTTGATATATATGCATTATTGTACTCACCCTGCTTCACCACTTGGTTTTCCTTCTACACTCGCCTGGGGAGTATTATTTGACTCCCCTGGATCCTCACGTCCAGGTCATGGAGCTAGGAGCGTGTGATCGGAGTAGCGCAGTGGTAGCGTGGATCCCCAGCAGGCCTTTCAGAGTTCCATCCTTCCAGACCCCCTTGTGCCTCTCGAGTTTTCCCTTAGCAAACTCGTGAGTGCCCTTTTATACTTTTCATACTTGTACTTCTTTGTATACTTGTATGCGAGCTCCCTTTTTATACTGTTCATTCATGTATATTCTTTGTACTCTCGCATTTGCGCATATCTGTGATGTATTATTATTGTAATATTCATCACCTCTGGTGATAACTCTGTAATTGTATATATATGTGTTGGAATGTATAATGCACCATTTGCTTCCGTACTCTGATTCTTGTCTGTACTGATGCTTAGCGTATATACGGGAAGGTAATTCGGACTTACGTATATACGTTGCAGTGACGTCCCCGTATCCGTGGAAACGGGGCGTTACAGGTTGGTATCAGAGCTTAGGCTCTAACCTCTTCAGTACGTCCAGAAGGCAAATCAGTGGTAAAGAGATTTGCAACTGGAATACATGAATCTTGGTTATACATTCCAACTGCAAGTGCAGAGTTATCTATTTCTTGACTATCTTTCCTTTGATTTCTAATCCCTCCTTGATTATCTTTCCTTTGATTCCTAATTCCTCCTATCCTTTCCCTGTTTTGGTTTTATGAAGCCTTATACTATTTTAAGATATGACTAGACTAGAGAGGTAGTGGCTGGTTCAGAATGAAGCTATTATGTGATCTCTTCGGCCAATTCTATGAAGCTTGGTATTCTCCAGATCGATCTTGATCTGGCTATCTTTCAGAAGACAGCAGTCGGGATTCTTAATTATCGGTCTTCTTTATTATGCTCAGGATTTTCGGGGTTTTCTTTATTACACAGCCACGACATCATCAGTATTCATTATTTCACAGCCACGACATCATCAGTATTATTCAGCATTTTTCTAAAGATTTATTACACAGCCACGACATCATCAGCCGGAAATGCAGAGTATGATTATTATTCAGTTGACTTGAGAGCCCTACCTATAGTGCTTCGTATCTTAATTGGTATAAATTCCAGCCTTTGTCCCTTTGTATTCAATTTGCCCCTTAACGAAATTGCGAGGACGCAATTTTTGTAAGGTGGGTGGATTGTAATACCCCGTTCCCGGAATACGTACTTAGTTGCGTATTCAGATTTTCCGATCGTATTTTTTCGATTTGTTTCCTGTATTTGTTTTGCTTTATGAATTCCTTATATGATTGTTTTGTCTTGGATTTGGATTCGTGGACTCGGAGTCAGTCCCAGTCCGAACCAGGAACTCGATTATAGTATATTATTCGATTTGGTCTTTCCGGTGATTAGATTTGACCGATTTTAGTTTTAAATATCATTTTCCATTATTATATATTTTCTATGATTTTCTAGATTTTTCTGGAATTAAAATGAATTTCTTCAAAACCGGTGTCGGCCAGTGTCGCTGACCGCTTCCCGGATTTTTAATTCACAAACCACTTGGAATTTCTCGAAGAGTCTTTAGACGATTCTTCTTAGAGTAATATTTCCTACCTAAATCCTTTTTCTAAAGATTTTACGAATTTATGGATATTCCACCGGAGTCGGTAGATAACCGATTCCAGTATTTTTATTTCACAAACAGCTAGGAATTTCTAGATGGTCCTTTAGACTTTAATTCTTAGAATCACATTTCTTACTTAAATACTTTTTCTGAGGATTTTATGATTTTATGAAAATTCCTTCGGAGTCGGTAGTTAACTGATTCCAGGATTTTTAGTTTACAATCGGAATTGAATTTCTGAATTCCGCTTTCACTTTACTTCTTAAAACCATATTTTATTCTTTAATGCATTTTCTGGGATTTTTCGGAATTTATCAAAATCCGGCCGACCCGGTGTAGACCGGTATCGGCGGTTGACTTCCGGATTTGTAATTTGAAAATGAGATTTTATTTCTGAAAACCGATTTCATATTATTCCTCAGGATGACGTTTTCTACCTCCGGGTATTTTTGGGAATTTTTCGGAGACAGTCGATTTTTCAACCTTATTATTATATTATTATTTTTTTTTATCTTTCTTTCTTTCTTTTCCTTTCTTTTCCTTCCTTTTTCCACCAACTTCCACACACTTCCATTTTCTCCACCTCATCAACAAATATCTCCACCTAACCATCTCCCCCTCTCTTTTTAATTCATTTTCTTTTCCCTTTTCTTTTTCTTTTTCTTTTTCTTTTTTCTTTTTTCCTTTCCTTCCTCCTGCTGGCGCCCACGACCGCCGCCTCCTCATCTCTCCGGCGACACGGTGGGGACCGATCGCCGCCGGCGCGCCGCCGGCGGCCTGAGCGCCGGCTGGGCGCGGCCAGGGGCCACCTGGCCCCCTGTGCGCGGGCCTGGAGGGGGCAGCAGCCCCTCCCTTCCCCCTCTCTTTTGGGGGTGGCCGGAGGCCACCCCGGCCTGCGCCGGCCACGGCGGCCGGCGCAGGGCTCTGCGCCCCCCTGGCCGCAGCCAGGGGGCGGCAGCAGGACCAGCCCAGGCCGCTGGCCTGGGCTGGTGTGAGGAAGGGGGGCGGCAGCCCCCCATTCCTTCTCTCCTCCCCTGTTGAGCGCCGCCGGCGGCCAGGGCCGCCGCCGGCCGGCTTCCTGGCCGGCAGAGGCCGGCCAGGTGGACCCTGGGCCCACGGGGCCGTGGGCCCCCTCTGGATCAAGGGGCTGCGTGAGCAGCCCCCTCCTCCTCTCTCTCTCATCTCTCTCTCTCCTCCCTCTCTTGTTCCCTCTCTCTCTCTCTCTCTCCTCCCTCATCTCTCTCTCTCATCCTCTCTCTCACTGCAAGCTCTCTCTCTCTCTCTCTCCAGATTTTCTCTCTCCCCCTCTCTCTTTCTCTCTCATCCCCTCTCTAGATGTCCCCTCTCTACACTTTCTCTCTAGGCTTTCTCTCTCTAGCCTCTCTCTAGTTTCTCTCTAAAATCACTCTTTCTCTCTCTAAGTTTTCTCTCTCTAAAAATCTCACTTTCTCAATCTAGATTTTCTCTCTCTAGAAATCTCCCTCTAGATTCTCTCTCTAGAAATCCCACTTTCTCCCTCTAGACTTTCTCTCTCTAGAATTTCTCTCCCTAAACCACTCTTTCTCTCTCCTCTTCACTCTACATATTTATATTAGGTTTTGTGGCGCATCCCAAGCTTCCGTGGAGTTCGGATATTTCGGTATATTGGTGACTCAGGCGAGTGTTCTCACTCGCTACCCTCTTACTTCTTATTTCATTGATTATGCGCATGTTCTCGCTTTAGCTTTCATGTATTTTATTTCATGTGCTATGTCTTTTATTGCTTATACCATGCGTGGCCGACCCTTCGTGGTCGTTGGACTTTGGATTACTGTTATGTTTACACTTGCCCTACTACTACTTCAGACTTGTTAGTTGCATGTTTCCTTTTAACACATGTATATCACCTGACATCTAGAGTGTTATCACCTGACCACCTGACCTACTACTATTTGGCTAGACCCTCTGGTTATGACCTGACTTACCCAGACTATTATCAATCTCTTGACATAACCTTGCCATCCGATTATTATCTATCTTTTATCATGTTTGGTTACTTGTTATATATCATCACCCTATCATGCTATCACTTTATACCCAGCATGATATACTTGACTTGTGATTATCATCTTTACGGGGACCTTGACTTATGATTCTGTGTCATGATCAGTGACTTGTTTTCCTGCTTTACATGCAGTGACCTGACTATATATATTTGTGTACTCCTGATTCCTGATCATGTCTATTTCCTGTTTTTCCCGTAAAGTGATAATTAAACTAATAAATCCTAAAAAGGACCAACTTGTATTGGGTCGGGGGAAACATGCGGATATCGATATGTGTTCGTGTTTACAGTGGCATTAGGTATTGTGCACTATATCCGGTCTGACCTGTGGTACTCCAGGGGACCGAGGGGAGAGCTGGCTCCCTTATTCCTGATCTATAGGGCATACATAAGTCCCTCATGTTGAGCCTTGCGGCTGGCTTCCGTTTCCATGCAACGGAACAATCCTGTGGCCGTGGTCCCGGGTATGTACGGGACCCACTGTAAACATAGTTCGTTGATACAACCGCTGTTTCCAATAACAACCTCGACTTGCTTATATATGGATGTATGTGAGTTGGCCGTACACCGAGCCACATACCGAGATATATGGGCAAGACGAGTAATAATAAAGTGTCATAATAACCGGCTCTTTAAGTTGTAAGTAGAGGTATGTGGAATGGGACGCATACCAAAGCCTACATCTTAAATAGCTATGAATCTGTGATGTGCCTTACCGTATTTGCTTTTCCCGGACTTTATATCGGATTTTATGTTTTATGAGTATTATGTTATAACTACCTGGTAGCTCGGATTGGTTTTATTCGGATTTCCTGTTTTATGATTCTCATGCCATGTCTATTCTTACCTGCTCTATCCTATCTGCCTCCTGAGTATTTCCTACTTGATATATATGCATTATTGTACTCACCCTGCTTCACCACTTGGTTTTCCTTCTACACTCGCCTGGGGAGTATTATTTGACTCCCCTGGATCCTCACGTCCAGGTCATGGAGCTAGGAGCGTGTGATCGGAGTAGCGCAGTGGTAGCGTGGATCCCCAGCAGGCCTTTCAGAGTTCCATCCTTCCAGACCCCCTTGTGCCTCTCGAGTTTTCCCTTAGCAAACTCGTGAGTGCCCTTTTATACTTTTCATACTTGTACTTCTTTGTATACTTGTATGCGAGCTCCCTTTTTATACTGTTCATTCATGTATATTCTTTGTACTCTCGCATTTGCGCATATCTGTGATGTATTATTATTGTAATATTCATCACCTCTGGTGATAACTCTGTAATTGTATATATATGTGTTGGAATGTATAATGCACCATTTGCTTCCGTACTCTGATTCTTGTCTGTACTGATGCTTAGCGTATATACGGGAAGGTAATTCGGACTTACGTATATACGTTGCAGTGACGTCCCCGTATCCGTGGAAACGGGGCGTTACACTCTGATACCAATTGAAGGACTTGGGGCGTCGTCCCAAAAGACTAACTTTCTAGGTCGAGTTGTCCAAATCCTTATATACTCAAGACCATCCCCATTTTTAGCCGATGTGGGAATATTTGTTCGACCCAAATCCCAACATCAGGAAGAAGAAAAGAACAAACATTTATCACCACAAATACCTTGTCTTATATATGCCAAAGACCAAATCAAACATACTGTAAAATCACATGTATGTACGCCCTTATAAATTTTTAGCCTAAAGTCACAGTTATCACCTCAGTTAATTCGAATTTTACCTTGCCAAACTAACTTGATTAGCTGTTTGCTATATCGATCTTGAATTTTATTGTACAATACCGTTTTTATTATTAATTCCTGCGAGGTGTCTTTCCAGAGTCCGGCCGCTAAATTTTGTAGTATGAAGAAAACATCTGAAATGAGCCGACTGTCTCTTTAGAAAACCATCAAATTTTACTCGGATAGCATAACAAACTAAGAAGTCCAAGAACTAAAATAGTTACGGTTTCATTTACTATCAAATTAAAAGCTAGATAAAAACAAGATTACATAGAAATATATATATATATATATATATATATATATATATATATATATATATATATATATATATATATATATATATATATATATATATATATATATATATATATATATATATATATAGGGTAGTGGTCCAATGAGAAAGTTAGTTTAGGTGAGAAGGAAGCACAGGAGCCGTCAGATTCGCGTTTGGGTAGTTGAGATTAGTTTTTAGGTGGTTAAAATTAAAACCCAAAAATTAAATTAGTCAACCCAAAAACTAACTTAACCAACTCAAAAACTTATCTCAACCACTAAAAGATAATTTGATGGCTACTGTGCTCCTTTCTTATCTTCTTACGTAATCCAGTTTTCTCACCGGATCGCAAATATATATATGAGGGGCATCAAAAAATGGAAGTTTTGGACCGTAAGGATGATGGATCAAGGATGTTGGCTCTCCACCACAACTTGCTCTACATTTCTTAAGTCTCCTTCAAATACTTTTGTTTGCACCCCCAAACCATCCCCCACCCACCCCCCCTGTTGTGCGCGCAAACAATCACAACAACAAACCAACAGAGAATCCTTAGATCTCCAGCACAATGCAATCACAAGAGAAAACTCACAAATCACAAACACCAAGTTTAACGAGGTTCGGCCAACGTGCCTACGTCCTCGGGGCAATCAATGGAGAGGTTTTACTATTAGGAAGATGAATACAAGTTGCTCTAAGTCTCTTTGAATACAAGAGAACTTCAGCAAATACAATTTTCGCAGAGCAGCCAAACCCTAGAAATCCTTTAGGTTTAAATACCTTATACAACGGATCAGCAGAAAAAACCCAGAACCCGCATGTCGGTCGACCGGGACGGTCGACCGACCTCCCAATTCTCCAATACCGGTCGACCGGGCCGGTCGACCGAAAAAACCCGAGAGTTTGGGGTTTGACAGTCACGGGCTTCCGGTCGACCGGGACGGTCGACCGAAAAAACCCGAGAGTTGGGTCTTGTCAGTCAGAGCCCTTCGGTCGACCGGGCCGGTCGACCGCTCCAACTCCTGTGCATGTTGTGCACGTCGGTCGACCGGACCGGTCGACCGACCTCTGTTTTTTTCCTGCTGCTGCTGCTTTTTCCTGCCCGCTGTTCCTTTGCCTTTCGTCGTAGACTCCGACTCCTTGGCAATCTTCAACAGCACCTGGCATGAATTCACCTCCTCTACTGTACTCTCTCCTCCAACAATTCTCCACCTCGGTGAAGATTTCCAAATATGAGCCTAATTCCGACTCGATAGCGGCTGCACCAACCCGGTTGCCTACGTACCCCTTGCCCAAGGGATCAAGCCGTCCGTAGTTCACCCAAATGAGCTTCAGCAAGCTCATTTCACCTGAAGGACATGGAGCAAGTCTTTGCAGTGTGCAAACTTTACTCCCGACACCACCTTTGTAAGCATATCGGCCGGATTCTCCGAAGTATGAATCTTCAACAAGTTGATGTCATCTTCCTCCAGAATCTCCCGAACAAAGTGATACCTGACATCAATGTGCTTCGTCCTTGCATGGTAGACTTGGTTCCTTGCCAAATAAATGGCACTCATACTGTCACATTGTATCTTCAAGATCTCCTGTTCCACTCCCAAGTCATCTAGCAAACCCTGAAGCCAAATCGCCTCCTTCATGGCCTCGGTCAAGGCCATATACTCCGCCTCTGTAGTCGACAATGCAACTGTGGACTGAAGTGTGGAGCGCCAACTCACCGGTGCCTGTGAGAATGTGAATACATACCCCGTAGTCGACCGGCATTTGTCGAGGTCACCTGCATAGTCCGAATCCACATACCCTATGCACTCTTGCTTTCCGGTGTCGTCCTTCTCGAACACTAGGCCTACATCAACAGTTCCCTTGATGTACCTAAGGATCCACTTCACGGCTTCCAATGACCCAGTCCAGGATCATGCATGTATCTGCTTACCATAGAGACTGCCTGTGAAAGATCCGGCCTTGTACACACCATCGCATACATCAAGCTACCCACAGCATTGGCATATGGAACATGAGTCATATGCTCACGCTCCTGAACACTCCTTGGAGGCATCTTCGCTGACAACTTGAAATGCGGCGCCATTGGTGTACTAACAGTCTTAGTATCTTTCCCGATATTAAACCTCTGCAGTACCTTCTCCAGATAGCCTTTCTGAGTCAAGCTTATTCTGCCAGCTTCCCTGTCCCTTTTGATCTCCATACCCAATACTTTCCTTACTTCCCCAGGTCCTTCATCTCGAACTCGGACGATAAAGTCTTCTTTAGAGAATCAATTGCAGATCTTGACCTAGAAGCAATTAGCATATCATCTATGTAAAGTAGTAGATAGATATACTCACCCGATGGTAACTTGTTGTAGTACACACATGGATCGAAATGGCTTCTTGTGTACTTCTTCTTCCTGATGAAGCTGTCAAATCGCTTGTACCACTGTCTAGGAGACTGCTTCAAACCGTACAGCGATTTCTTCAGCTTACATACCAACTCTTCTTTCCCTGCAGCTTTATAACCTGTGGGCTGAGTCATGTAGATCTCCTCCTCAAGATCGTCGTGGAGAAAGGCGGTCTTCACATCAAGTTGGTCAAGGTCCAACTCGTTCTGCGCCACCAAGGCTAATAGGATCCGAATAGACGAGTGTTTAACAACTGGGGAGAACACCTTGTTGTAGTCGATCCCTTCTCTCTGTGCGTAGCCTTTAGCCACCAGCCTTGCCTTGTATCGCACTTTATCTTCTTGGAGTGATCCCTGCTTCTTAGCAAATACCCACTTACACCCTATGGCTTTCTTCCCCTTGGGCAACTTGGTCAGTTCCCATGTGTTGTTCTTATAAAGAGACTGCATCTCTTCATTCATAGCCCCTTTCCATAACTCAGCTTCTGAACTGATTTCAGCTTCCCTGAAAGTAGATGGAATGGCCTCTTCAACAACTGGAAGTGCATAAGCAATCACCATGTCTGTAGTGAGCCAGCCAGGTCTCCTAGTATTCCTCCGTGATCTTCCAACTGCAGTAGTATCTGGAACAGTACCCATGACCTGCTCCTGATCCTCTTCAACAACTTCAGCATCTTCTTCTGCAACTTGATTACCTCCCTGTGTCACCTCAGGGATGATCTTTACTGACACTGTGTCCTCTAGAGATGGTGGATTTGCATCACTCTCCACCTGCTGCAATAGCTCCTTGGTCTTGTTGGTCTCCACCTGCTGAGAGACCGTAGGCTTCATCATAGAGGCCTCATCAAATGTGACATCCCTGCTGATTATGAATTTGTTGTCCTGTTGGTCCCAGATCTTGAACCCCTTGGTTCCTTTCTTGAAGCCAACAAACACTCCTTTCTTCGCTCTCGAATCCAATTTGTCTTCTCTGACATGATAGTAGGCTGGACATCCAAATATCCGGAGCACATCATAATCATCAGCAGCTTTACCCGACCAAGCTTCAAGAGGGGTCTTCCCTCCTATTGCAGATGACGGCAACCTATTGACGAGATGGAATGCATACCCCAAAGCTTCAGCCCAGAACTTCTTTGGTAATCCTGCATTGGACAATATGCACCGAACCTTCTCTAGCAAAGTCCGGTTCATTCTTTCAGCCACCCCATTCTGTTGCGGAGTTTCCCTCACTGTGAAGTGCCTCTCTATGCCCTCATCAAGACATAGCTTCTGGAAAGGGTCTGACTTGTACTCTCCTCCGTTGTCAGAACGAAGGACCTTGACTTTTCTTCCCGTACTCCTTTCCTGATTAACCTTCCACTTCACAAACAATTCTAGGACTTCATTCTTGTGTCGCATGGTGTACACCCAGCACCGCCTAGAATAATCATCAATGAACGACACAAAATAGTGGTTTCCCCCAATTGATGCAGTCTTGGTGGGTCCCCATACATCTGTGTGAACATAATCAAGAATGCCTTCGGTGCAGTGTGAAGCTGTACCAAACTTCACCTTCGTCTTCTTGCCGATGATGCAATGTTCACACAGATCCAATTTGCAGGTCTCTGCACCCTTCAGCAGCCCTTTCCTCACAAGAGCTTGCATCGATTTCTCCCCTGCATGTCCCAGCCTCATGTGCCATAGCCGGGTTAGATCTTCCTTCTGACTGGTAGAAGCTGCCACCTGCCTTGTCACTGTACTACCCTTCAAGTAATACAAATTGTTCCGGCGGTCGGCCTTCAACACCACCATTGAGCCCTTTGTCATTTTAAGAACACCTTCTTTAATAGACACACTGAGCCCCAATGATTCCAAAGCACCCACAGAGATCAAGTTCCTCTTCAGCTGAGGTACATATCTCACTTCTTTCAGCTCCCTCACCATCCCGTCAAACATCCTGATCGGAATAGTGCCTACACCCTCCATGATGCACGGATGATCGTCGCCCATGACGACCGTACACCCCTCCAACTTCTCAAGACTGGTAAACCAATCTCGATTAGGGCATACATGATATGTAGCACCTGTGTCCAGGATCCACTCTTTATCCACCGAGTAACCTACAACAGGAGTAGTCACTGAAAAAGAGAACTCTGAAGAATCTGAATCTGCTCCATCTGCCTGTGATTTACCGCTTGTAGCTTTTGTCACCCTTGCCAGATTTGCCTCAGACTTTGATTCCTTCTTCTTCCCCTTGTACTTTGGACAGTCAACCTTCCAGTGCCCAATCTCTTTGCAGAACATGCACTGATTTTTCTTAAGATCCCTGAAGCCCGACCTAGACTTCGATCTTCCTCTCACCTCCTTGCCTTTCCTCGATGAATTCCTGCCTCTTACTTCCAAAGCTTCCGCTGATGAACTAGACCGACCTGAATGTCTCTCATTCTTCCTTGTCTCATAACTCATCAGTGCTGACGACACTTCATCATAAACTAAGGTTTGCCTTCCATTTATGAATGTCATAGTGAATGTCTCATACTCCTCCGGTGGGAGTGAGTTCAGGAGAATAACTGACTTGTCTTCCTCACTTACAGTGACATCCACATTTAGCAAGTCTGTAAGAAGCTTCGTATATCGGTTGATGTGCTCGTTTACTGTGCTTCCCCTCTGCATCCTGAACTGATACAGCTTACTCTTAAGTTGCAACCTAGACTCCACACTCTTTGTCAGGTACTTCTTCTCAAGAGTATTCCACAGTTTCTTCGCTGACGTCTCATGTTATACAAGATATTTGATGTCTTGTGACAAGCATGAACGTATCAAGCCACATGCTGACCTATTCATCTTTGCCCACTCTTCCTCAGTAGTAGTGGTCTTCTTCCTCTCTAATAGGAGCGTGTCCTCGAGGTTCTGTGCATTCAATGCATCCATGACCTCACACCTCCACATCCCGAAATTATTAGTTCCATTGAACTTGACAACTTCGATCCTTGAGTGATTCATTGTTTTAACGGAAGTAGTTTCTTCTGCCATTGAGGTCTTCTTTTGATTCTCTATTTATGCGGAAGAATAATCCAATTGAAAATAGATCTTTACTCAGATAAAACTGAAATTTTTACCTGCCTCTTGAAACCCTAGATCGAGTTTCTCACCGGATCTACTCCAATCACTGATTCAACAAGCCCTCCTTGTGTCCTCCTGAGATCGACACACGATCTCCTCGAACACCAATACCTCTGACCTGAGATCGACACACGATCTCCACCTGATCAGATCTGGAGCCCTTCGAATCCTCAGAATCCCAAGCGTAGCCTGAAGCTCTGATACCACTTGTTGTGCGCGCAAACAATCACAACAACAAACCAACAGAGAATCCCTAGATCTCCAGCACAATGCAATCACAAGAGAAAACTCACAAATCACAAACACCAAGTTTAACGAGGTTCGGCCAACGTGCCTACGTCCTCGGGGCAATCAATGGAGAGGTTTTACTATTAGGAAGATGAATACAAGTTGCTCTAAGTCTCTTTGAATACAAGAGAACTTCAGCAAATACAATTTTCGCAGAGCAGCCAAACCCTAGAAATCCTTTAGGTTTAAATACCTTATACAACGGATCAGTAGAAAAAACCCAGAACCCGCATGTCGG
The DNA here is from genome assembly GCA_038442645.1 of Agave tequilana. Lineage (NCBI taxonomy): Eukaryota > Viridiplantae > Streptophyta > Magnoliopsida > Asparagales > Asparagaceae > Agave > Agave tequilana. The sequence continues at coordinate 85,695 of JAVJIF010011193.1, read as the reverse complement.
TCGACCGGGACGGTCGACCGACCTCCCAATTCTCCAATACCGGTCGACCGGGCCGGTCGACCGAAAAAAACCCGAGAGTTTGGGGTTTGACAGTCACGGGCTTCCGGTCGACCGGGACGGTCGACCGAAAAAACCCGAGAGTTGGGTCTTGTCAGTCAGAGCTCTTCGGTCGACCGGGCCGGTCGACCGCTCCAACTCCTGTGCATGTTGTGCGCGTCGGTCGACCGGACCGGTCGACCGACCTCTGTTTTTTCCTGCTGCTGCTGCTTTTTCCTGCCCGCTGTTCCTTTGCCTTTCGTCGTAGACTCCGACTCCTTGGCAATCTTCAACAGCACCTGGCATGAATTCACCTCCTCTACTGTACTCTCTCCTCCAACACCCCCAAACACCACAAAAACACACACACACACACACACACACACAAAACCCCACTAATAATAATAATAATAATAATATATTTATTTATTTTGAAATTTTGTGGACACCTATTATCAGTGGGAAAATATTCGAAACAGGAGAGTGAAAGTGAGTTGACTAGCGTAGGGGCCGGGCCAGCAAGTGAGGGAAGAAACAGCAAATAGGCTGGAGATTGTCTCTGTAGCTGATATTGAATGTAATTTTCCTTTGAGAAGGAAAAGGTGTAGGGGACTGGGTACCTTTGTCTTTTCTCATAATGGAAGAAACGTCTCCATCTCCAATCCATTCTCCTCTGCCATCCTTCACAATTTTTGGTCTGATCCACTCTTAGAGAGCTGGGCCAGGCTACCAGGCTGCTTCAGAGAATTGGTGGACGCATCCAAATTGGTGGATGCTCAAAGTTTACACTTCTAATTAACTTAAATCTACTAAATCAAATCTAACTTAAAGGTAAGACTTGTAGGCTCCGCCTGTAATCCCAACAATCCCCCTCTCGAACAAAGAGCCTCCATGTATACTGGGCCCTTTTTGCGCCTCAGAGCATTGGCTCTGATTCCATTTATAAGGACTTGGGTATTATCCTAAAAGACTATCCCTCTAGGTGGAGTTGCCTAAATTCTTATTATATCCAAGACCATCCCTATATCTCTTGGAATGTCAAATAAAGAATGTCTTTTATGACATTAATTTTGAAAGTAAAAGAGACACTATAAGGTGAAGAAATGAAGAGTCGTCATCATCAATTAGGAGAAATGAAGAGTCATCATCAATTGAAAGAAATGAATAGTCATCATCAACAATTAGAAGGAATGAAGAGTCATCATAAATTTGAAGAAATGAAAAGCCACCATGAATTGGAGAAGTTAAAGAGTCATATATGCATTGTCACTTGTTTATGACATATAAGTAGATGGTTGGTATTCTTATAAGTTTTTTTCTTTGAAGCCTATAAAAAGTACCTCTTTATTTTTTTTTAAGCAAGCAAGCAAGAAAGAAAAGTTAAATAAGATCTATTCTCCACTTAAAATTTTAGATTATAGTATATTAGTCCGTAAATTAGTATACAACAATTGGTATCAGAGCCAGGTTCAATTTTTTCCATTTCCTCTTCTCCTCATGGCCCTCACCAACAATCTCATCAATCCACAAGTACCCAAGTTATTGAAAGATAACTTTGAGAGTTGGTGAATTCAGATGAAAACTCTATTTGGTTCTCAAGAGTTGTGAGAGCTAATCTTTGATGGGTTTAAGGAACCCACACCAGAGGTAGAAGCCGATTATACCGCCGAAAAGAAGAAGGCTCTTAGCGAGCAAAGAAAGAAGGATAACAAGGCTTATTTTCTACTCTATCAAGGGTTGGATGAGTCTACCTTCGAGAGAGTTGCTGAAGCAACGACGAGTAAGGAAACATGAGAAATCCTTACTACCATCTATAAAGGAGTCGAGCAGGTGAAGCGAATTCGCCTCCAAACTTTGAGGGGCGATCTTTTAAATGAAAGATGAAGAAAAAATCACTAATTATTATTCACGATTACTTCTAATTGTGAATAAACTGAGAAGAAATGAAGAGAAGATGGAGGATATCCGAGTGATGGAGAAATTGCTCCCACACATCAAAGTTCGAGTACGTGGTAGCGACAATTGAGGAGTCTAAGAATTTGGAGGAGATCTCAATAAAAGAGCTTTTGGGATCTCTCTAAGTTCATGAGCAACACATGTAAAAGAAGACTAGTTCCATAATTTTGGAATAAGCATTAGAGTCAAAGCTGACTCTAAATGATCGAGGCTCACATAGTAGAGGTCGAGGTTATGGTAGAGGTAGGGGACGTAGTCCCCAACAACGAACCACTCAAAATCAAGTGGAGTTCCAAACCTTCAGAGGTCAAGGATGAAGCAATCGGAGAAGATTTACATCTTTACATGGAAACAACAAGAACATTCAATGTTATAACTGTCAAAAATTTGGACACCATGCCTCAAATTGCTGGCACAAAACTGAAGATCTTCCAATCTTGCCGAAGCAACAAATGATGTGGGTAATAACTCTACTCTTCTTCTTGCTCATGATGATTCAAGCGTTCACAATGATGTTTGGTACCTTGACTCGGGTGCTAGCAACCATATGTGCAGGAAGAAAGAACTTTTCATGGAGCTCGCAGAAGGAGTTCATGGAAGTGTAAGCTTGGGAGATTCTTCAAAACTCCCCGTTGAAGGCAAAAGGGAAGATAAAAAATCTACTAAAAGGATAGTAAGCCCGAGTATATATCCGATGTTTATTATATTCCTAACATGAAAAGTAATATTCTCAGCATCGGTCAATTACTCGAAAAAGAATATAAAGTATATATGGAGAACAACCATCTTTGGTTGAAAAATGCAAAAGGAGATCTTATAGCTTATGTTAAGATGACAAGGAACTGCATGTTTCTCTTGCACCTAAACACGAAAGTTGAGAAGTATTTTCAAGGACTCATGAAGAATGAGTCATGGAGATGGCATCTTCGCTTCGGCCATCTAAATTTCAACGATCTGAAGCTACAATCTACAGCCAGCATGGTACGAGGTTTACTAACAATCAATCCACCAAGTCATATTTGTGAAGTTTGCTTAATTGGCAAGCAAGCACGACTTCTTTTTTCCAGTGGAAAGTCATGGAGAGCGGAGGCATCATTGTAACTTGTTCATACTGACATCTGCGGACCACTAGATCACGTCTCTTTTGAAGGTAATAGATATTTTATTACCTTCATTGATGATTTCAGTAGAAAATTATGGGTGTACACTCTTAAAGAAAAATCAGCCACCTTCACTACCTTCAAGAATTTTAAAACCCTTATTGAAGTGGAGAGTAATCACAAGCTAATGACTCTCCGATCTGATAGAGGTGGCGATACACCTCAAATATATTTCAAGAATATTACATGGAGTAAGGCATAAAGAGGCAGTTTATTACCTCTTGTGTTTGATGTAGGTGTGGGCTCTCAAAAAACGTGAGAGAGTTGGTGCCTTGGTGGTGGATAGATGAGCTAGATGGACAAATTAAATTGATGCATCATTATCAAGAAAGTTTGGTGGAAGGACCACTATGTTTTTGAGACATAGAGATTGGTTCATATGGTTTGGTAACTATCTCTAACTCTCATTTTATTTACGTGCTTTTTATCGTTAATTGTTAGCATGTTTTGGTTTTAATACTCATTATGTTAAATGCAATATTATTAGACATGTGATATACATAGATAGTCTTTAAGATACACCCATGTTCATATGCATTCATATTTTTGTGTTCTCATTATTATTTAATTACTATGTATATATTAGTTTTAAAACACGTGCATTTAGCCTAATGTTTATGTTTGTTTTATTCTTCATGTGGTGATTATTTGTTTAGATGTAATTTTCGTTAAAACTTGTGTTTATATTTGTACAAATAGTGAGCTACAGTTGATTATTATGTGTTTGTACTTCATTACTCATTTGTACTCACTACATGTACATGTATAACCTAGTTTTGATGATTCTTTTATTTATACTTGTTTTCCCTATGTTTGTACATGTTTTGCTTCATGTATATGTTATTTTTGTCTAAAACTAATAGATATACATGTATACCCTTGAGTCACTTACCTTCATGCAAAATTTTATTATGGACTCGCTTATGTTTGGGATGTGTATGTATACTTTTAAGTTTTGATAAAACATACATATACCTAGAAGCTTGTTTAAATTTTGATGAAAATTTTAGTTTTGATGATTTTCATGTTTTAAACTTTATTGTTTATTTTCATGAATATTCACATAATTCTTGTGCACTCACATTTCTTTTGTTTACTCATGACCTTATTTTCATGAGCTAATTTTTGTGCCTTATGGATCTTGAGTGATAATTTTTGTGTATTTAGTATGATTCATGGTATATATGATTTAGTTTCATATTTTGGAGGATCTTTAATTAGTTTTTTTAAAATTATTTTAAACTAGTTTCTTGATTCTTCAATTGGTAGAGTTTTCAAACATGTTAAATTATTTTCAAACTCTTATTTTTGAAAACCTTTATCAACTGAGGGCGGATGGTTGGGTGACCATGCCTTGTAGGTCTTAATGATTATCTTTTATTATGTGCATGAATAGGGTGGTAGTTATGAGCTATACACATGATCTTTATGAAATTTTATTTTGTATACTCATATGTGTTTTTCATATATGTATGCTTCAAAGTTTAAGTAGTATTTTCATACAAACATATATATGATTTTGATTGTGTTTGTTTTACAATGTCTTTACACATTTTTAAAGCACAAATTATATTTGTACTAAGCTTGATTTAATCCTAAATGTTATTTGGTATCTTTACAAGGTTATGCATTAATTTCAATTATTTTTTTGGTATCAAATGCACTTCATGTTTCATCTTCAATTGGTACCAAAATCTACTATTGATATCTTAAAATTTTTTGTTTATCTATAAGTGGTACCAACATTTATTTTATCAACTACAATTTGATTTCATTGGTATCATAATTCATTTTGTTGACTTCAAGAAATTTCAAAATTTATTTTAAAAATGATTTCAAAATTTGTTTGAAATATATTGCCTATATGCAAGGGGAACTTAACATCTCCTCTATATATAGATTTATGTTGAGTGTATTTTACATATGGAAGAGCTTGATTTCTATGTGATATACGTGTATATAGGGAGCTTAACATCTCTGTCTATACATTATATGTTTTGCTTATATGAGTTTGGGTCTAGTCATCCCTTCTCCATGTAATGCATGTATGTAGGGGGGAGTTAACTTAACGTGTCTCCTCTTCATGAATGTATATCGCATGTACATTTATCGTGTTTATTTTTCTTCACCCCTTTGTTGATGAATTGACAAAAAAGAGGAGAAGAATTTAGAGAGTTTACATATGCATGCTTAATATTTGTTGTTTATGCATATATATTTTGTTTAGTTTATATGCTTTCATTGAATATCTTTATTATTTTTGTCATGCATAAGTTAAAGGGGAGCTTCTATGAAGCTTATCTTAATCCATGCATATATAACTCCATGAGTTTTGTCATCATCAAAAAGGGGGAGATTGTTGGCCCGAAAGCCCATCACTCTAGTTTTAATGATGATTAACTCATGTAGTTATAGTACTAATGATCTTGCGCTCATTTAGTTTCAGATATTCTACAAAAATCTTAGTCGGTGTTTAGCTTTAACGAAAGATTCGAAGTCAAGTTTGGAAGCTAACACGTGTTGATTCAAGAGTTCGCGCTTCAAAATCGCATCAAGTACTCAAGAGGAGTCTAGCTCTATGGATCAAGTTGTGGACCAAGTCAAGATGGAGAAGAAGATTTTCAAGAAAAGATTTTCAAGGCTTGTATCATATTTGTAAGTGTTAAGATGTTTTTAGATAAAATGTAAAGGATAGATTATTTGTGAATTACTCAAGCTCATATATGCACACACAAAATTTATATGTGTTTTTATAAGAATAATTTTGATTTTAGAAAATACCATTTTGACTTTGAACTTTAAAGTACATATCTTTATGTTTCATAAATAGAGTTCATCAAAACAAGTTTACATATTTTATATGTGTTTTGAATTTCATCCATACATATTGGTGGTTCCAATGTTTAGAAAAACTTATTTGATATTTCTGTATCATGCCTTTGAGTTTTTGTATTTATCAAAACTTTGTTTTGGAGCTTAATGTCAAAAACATAGCTATTTCATCTTATATGTGTATTGGATCATATCCATACACAATATGCTTTAAAAGTGTTTTAATATCTTGTTTTTGTATTTGGACAAGTTTTGAAAAAAATCGGTTTTTCATTTAAAAGTTTGATTTTGAAAAATATCGATTTTTGTTTAAAGCTGAATTTCTATATCGCAAAAATAGTTCAACTTGTTTGTAATATGTGTTAATTTTTTATCACACATATTTAAAATTCAAAGTATTTCAATGAACTTATTTTTGGAATTTTATGTGATTTTATGAGATTTATTTAGGATATTGAAAGATCAAGTTTTAATCCCTAATAATCCTGACCTGGCCTTCTCGCGGTCGACCGACCGGTCAATCGAACCAGAAATCGGTCGACCGAGCCGTCGACCGATGTGCACAGAACGTGCACACAGCCTTGGGTTGAGGGCCGGTCGACCGATCCAGAGAGTTCACTCTCTGGATCTGGCCTCGGTCGACCGAGCGGTCAACCGGCCAGAGAGCTTTGCTCTCTGGTTCTAGCCTCGGTCAACCGACTGGTCGACTAATAGGTCAAGACCTGGGTGCGGTCAACCAGGCGGTCGACCGGCAACCCCAACGGTCATAAATATTACCGTTGGCTGGTCGACCGGCCGGTCGACCGATAGGTTATCTGGCCTAGGGATTTGCCTCAACGGCTAGTTTTATAGCTCTATAAAAGGGGGCTGTTTTTGCTAGTTTTAAACAAAATTTTGAAAAAGTTTTAGAGCAGTTTTTCTCACCTCTTTTAGGGTTTTTCTTCGCATGTTTCTGAGCTAAAACTTTCATATCAAAAGGAGAGTTTTTAAGAGTGTTTTCAAAAGAGATTTTTTGAGTTTTTCACAACTCTATCTTATTTTTCTCATATAAACTTGAACTTTCCATGGTTATATCAATCCTTTTAGGATCCTTATTGTGAGAATTATTTTTGTGATCAAGAGAAGTGATCACAAATTTTTATTCTTGTATTGTGAGGAGTTGAAGAGGTTGTGGCCTCGGTGAAAAGAGTTTTGTGGTAATCAAGTGAAGTGATCACTAAGTGTTCCAACTTGTGGTTGGAGGAATTGTAAGAGGTGCAGCCTCGGCAAGGTAGTGTGCTCACGTGTGTTATTTTTGCGGGAACATGTGAGGGACTTGTGGGTCCAAGAGTTCTTAAAGGAGCTCATTGTAGGTGTTGCGGCACCGAATGATCTTGCGGGATCAATTTTAGTGGAAATCCTTCATAGTGTTGAAGGCGGAGACGTAAACAAGTGTGCTCGAACCTCGAAACAATTCTCCCGTGTTTGCGATTGCTCATCTTTCTCTCATTGTGTTTATATATCTTGCATGTTTATATTGTTTATCTCTTTATATGTTTAATATATTTGTGCTTAATTAATATATTCTTAGGATTGTTTGCTCACACTTGTATTCAACCAAGAGAGTTATAGTGGCACATCAACTCTCAATCTAGAGGAATCTTGAGGAGATAGTCCAGAGTCATATTTCAAGAAAAGATTTTCAAGACTTGTGTCATATTTGTAAGTGTTAAGATGTTTTTAGATAAAATGTAAAGGATAGATTATTTGTGAATTGCTCAAGCTCATATATGCACACACAAAATTTATATGTGTTTTTATAAGAATAATTTTGATTTTAGAAAATACCGTTTTGATTTTGAACTTTAAAGTACATATCTTTATGTTTCATAAATAGAGTTCATCAAAACAAGTTTACATATTTTATATGTGTTTTGAATTTCATCCATACATATTGTTGGTTCCAATGTTTAGAAAAACTTATTTGATATTTCTGTATCATGCCTTTGAGTTTTTGTATTTATCAAAACTTTGTTTTGGAGCTTAATGTCAAAAACATAGCTATTTCATCTTATATGTGTATTGGATCATATCCATACACAATATGCTTTAAAAGTGTTTTAATATCTTGTTTTTGTATTTGGACAAGTTTTGAAAAAAATCGGTTTTTCATTTAAAAGTTTGATTTTGAAAAATATCGATTTTTGTTTAAAGCTGAATTTCTATATCGCAAAAATAGTTCAACTTGTTTGTAATATGTGTTGATTTTTATCACACATATTTAAAATTCAAAGTATTTCAATGAACTTATTTTTGGAATTTTATGTGATTTTATGAGATTTATTTAGGATATTGAAAGATCAAGTTTTAATCCCTAATAATCCTGACCTGGCCTTCTCGCGGTCGACCGACCGGTCAATCGAACCAGAAATCGGTCGACCGAGCCGTTGACCAATGTGCACAGAACGTGCACACAGCCTTAGGTTGAGGGCCGGTCGACCGATCCAGAGAGTTCACTCTCTGGATCTGGCCTCGGTCGACCGAGCGGTCAACCGACCAGAGAGCTTTGCTCTCTGGTTCTAGCCTCGGTCGACCGACCGGTCGACTAATAGGTCAAGACCTGGGTGCGGTCAACCAGGCGGTCGACCGGCAACCCCAACGGTCATAAATATTACCGTTGGCTGGTCGACCGGCCGGTCGACCGATAGGTCATCTGGCCTAGGGATTTGCCTCAACGGCTAGTTTTATAGCTCTATAAAAGGGGGCTGTTTTTGCTAGTTTTAAACAAAATTTTGGAAAAGTTTTAGAGCCAGTTTTTCTCACCTCTTTTAGGGTTTTTCTTCGCATGTTTCTGAGCTAAAACTTTCATATCAAAAGGAGAGTTTTTAAGAGTGTCTTCAAAAGAGATTTTTTGAGTTTTTCACAACTCTATCTTATTTTTCTCATATAAACTTGAACTTTCCATGGTTATATCAATCCTTTTAGGATCCTTGTTGTGAGAATTATTTTTGTGATCAAGAGAAGTGATCACAAATTTTCATTCTTGTATTGTGAGGAGTTGAAGAGGTTGTGGCCTCGGTGAAAAGAGTTTTGTGGTAATCAAGTGAAGTGATCACTAAGTGTTCCAACTTGTGGTTGGAGGAATTGTAAGAGGTGCAGCCTCGACAAGCTAGTGTGCTCACGTGTGTTGTTTTTGCGGGAACATGTGAGGGACTTGTGGGTCCAAGAGTTCTTAAAGGAGCTCATTGTAGGTGTTGCGGCACGGAATGATCTTGCGGGATCAATTTTAGTGGAAATCCTTCATAGTGTTGAAGGCGGGGACGTAAACAAGTGTGCTCGAACCTCGAAACAATTCTCCCGTGTTTGCGATTGCTCATCTTTCTCTCATTGTGTTTATATATCTTGCATGTTTATATTGTTTATCTCTTTATATGTTTAATATATTTGTGCTTAATTAATATATTCTTAGGATTGTTTGCTCACACTTGTATTCAACCAAGAGAGTTATAGTGGCACATCAACTCTCAATCTAGAGGAATCTTGAGGAGATAGTCCAGAGTCATATTTCAAGAAAAGATTTTCAAGACTTGTGTCATATTTGTAAGTGTTAAGATGTTTTTAGATAAAATGTAAAGGATAGATTATTTGTGAATTGCTCAAGCTCGTATATGCACACACAAAATTTATATGTGTTTTTATAAGAATAATTTTGATTTTAGAAAATACCATTTTGATTTTGAACTTTAAAGTAGATATCTTTATGTTTCATAAATAGAGTTCATCAAAATAAGTTTACATATTTTATATGTGTTTTGAATTTCATCCATATATATTGTTGGTTCCAATGTTTAGAAAAACTTATTTGATATTTCTATATCATGCCTTTGAGTTTTTGTATTTATCAAAACTTTGTTTAGAGCTTAATGTCAAAAACATAGCTATTTCATCTTATATGTGTATTGGATCATATCCATACACAATATGCTTTTAAAGTGTTTTAATATCTTTTTTGTATTTGGACAAGTTTTGAAAAAAAATCGGTTTTTCATTTAAAAGTTTGATTTTGAAAAATATCGATTTTTGTTTAAAACTGAATTTCTATATCGTAAAAATAGTTCAATTTGTTTGTAATATGTGTTGATTTTTTATCACACATATTTAAAATTCAAAGTATTTCAATGAACTTTTTTTTGAAATTTTATGTGATTTTATGGGATTTATTTAGGATATTGAAAGATCAAGTTTTAATCACTAATAATCCTGACCTGGCCTTCTCGCGGTCGACCGACCGGTCAATCGAACCAGAAATCGGTCGATCGAGCGGTCGACCGATATGCACAGAACGTGCACACAGGCTTGGGTTGAGGGCCGGTCGACCGATCCAGAGAGTTCACTCTCTGGATCTGGCCTCGGTCGACCGAGCGGTCGACCGGCCAGAGAGCTTTGCTCTCTGGTTCTACCCTCGGTCGACCGACCGGTCGACTAACAGGTCAAGACCTGGGTGCGGTCAACCAGGCGGTCGACCGGCAACCCCAACGGTCATAAACATTAACGTTGGCCGGTCGACCAATAGGTCATCTGGCCTAGGGAATTGCCCCAACGGCTAGTTTTATAGCTCTATAAAATGGGCTGTTTTTGCTAGTTTTAAACAAAATTTTGGAAAAGTTTTAGAGCCAATTTTTCTCACCTCTCTTAGGGTTTTTCTTCGCATGTTTCTGAGCTAAAACTTTCATATCAAAAGGAGAGTTTTTAAGAGTTTTCAAAAGAGATTTCTTGAGTTTTTCACAACTCTATCTTATTTTTCTCATACAAACTTGAACTTTCCATTGTTATATCAATCCTTTTAGGATCCTTGTTGTGAGAATTATTTTCATGATCAAGATAAGTGATCACAAATTTTCATTCTTGTATTGTGAGGAGTTGAAGAGGTTGTGGCCTCGGTAAAAAGAGTTTTATGGTAATCAAGTGAAGTGATCACTAAGTGTTCCAACTTGTGGTTGGAGGAGTTGTAAAAGGTGCAGCCTCGGCAAGTGTGCTCGCGTGTATTGTTTTTGAGGGAACAAGTGAGGGACTTGTGGGTCCAAGAGTTCTTAAAGGAGCTCATTGTAGGTGTTGCGACACCGAATGATCTTGCGGGATCAATTTTAGTGGAAATCCTTCATAGTGTTGAAGGCGGGGACGTAGACAAGTGTGCTCGAACCTCGAAACAATTCTCCCGTGTTTGCGATTGCTCATCATTCTCTCATTTTGTTTATATATCTTGCATGTTTATATTGTTTATCTCTTTATATGTTTAATATATTTGTGCTTAATTAATATATTCTTAGGATTGTTTGCTCACACTTGTATTCGACCAAGAGAGTTATAGTGGCACCTCAACTCTTAATTTAGAGGAATCTTGAGGAGATAGTTCAGAGTCCTTTACCGGGAATTCGGCTACACTCTTGTGTTATACTTTGTGTGTTTGTGTAATAATTTTTTGTTTGCATAATTAGTTTTAAATTCCGCATTGTTGTCCATTAGATTAGCTTGTCACCTATTCAAATCCCCCCCCCCCCCCAAGATGACCTACACATATGACCGTAAGTCACAAGGAAACTTACGATTTAAAGTCTTTTACGACAAAACAAACATCCCCTAAGAGTACCTATTTTATAGAACTACTCCAAAGCACATTTATTAATGGAGTTTTATCGTAATTACTCAAAAATTAACAAGTATTTGCAATTTTTAAGTTAATTTGGGTCTGTGAGGCCTTCATTATTATGGTTGTAACGGTTTTTTTCCATCTCTCTTTTCATTTTTTTTTCAGACCTTCGTGTCAAGCATATGTAATATTCACAGTTTTTAAATGGGTAAATATAGAAAACACTTATGTATTATTTAGAGTGTTGCACCAAACGCTTCTATACTAAAAAAATTTATGTTTTGCCCGTCAGAGACTGACGCCAATTGTTTTGTCGTCATAAAGAGCACGCACACATCATGTGCTCTTTAATTAATCAAATAAAGAGTCACTTGAATTAATTGCTTAATTAAATGAATTAATTATTATTAATTGATTATTTAATTAATTACTTAAACTCTTCCCACTCCTTCCTCCCTCCCCCCGCTGGATCTGGGTTGCCCCCTCCCACCTCCCCTCCCCTCCCTCCTCCCTTCCCTCCTCCTCCTCGCTGCCATCAGACCAGGCCGGGGGGGGGGGGGGGGGCATGCAGGAGCGGCTCAATTTTTAGGGAGGCCTTAGGCGAAAATTTCAAATGGGCCCTTTTAAAATATACTTTAAAAAAGTAATTAATATTAACTAATTTGTTATTTAATCAATATTTTATTGAAAAACTATTCTTCTAGTTTTTTGAGATGCAAAATTTTTAGTCATGTTTTTGTATTTAAGTTTTGCTAACGTATTTTTTTTTATAGAGCAGTTGCAGGCCCTGCCGTCAGTCTGAGGCCTGGGCGACGGAGGCGGTGAAAAGTAAGGATGCACAGAGAGAAAGAGAGTTTTAATTATGAAAAATTCTCTAATTATAATTAAATAGTTAGAGAGAGTGAAAAAGACAGCTGAGGAAGTGGAAAAGACTCCTCTTTAATTATAATTAAATAGTTATACGGAGTGAAGGATATTAGCTTGGGAAAGTGGAAGAGACTCATGCTGACAGGATTCGAACTCACGCAGGCAAAACCCACACAATTTCTAGTCATGTTCGATAAACACTCTGGCACGCCCAGTTGAACGAACAAAAAATATTTTCTATATTTTATATTTCTTATTTTAGTAAATACTAATTTACACTATAATTTTGGAGGCCCCATTATATTTGGGGCCCTAGGCGACTGCCTCATTCGCCTAGAGGTTGAGCCGCCCCTGGGCGCATGCAGGGGATGGCTCCATCGCCAAGGGCCGCCGTCTGCCCCCTCCGTGCCAGCGTAGGCATTGATATTAACGATGTTATACTGGTAAATTTAATGAGTAAATATTGGTAAATATCTAGCAGGCGGTAAGCGGAAGCCGCGGGAACAGCATGCTGATGCTGCCGGAGACATGCACAGGCGCGTCGGGGTCGATGGTGGGGTACGCGCCGGTGGACATACCGGCGATGCACCTCGTGATGAATGGCGAGGACTCCGCCGGGATGGTGCTGCTCCCCTCGGGGTTCTCCATCGTACCGGACGGTGTGCCCACACCAACCTGCAGGTCCCTGCTGACGATGGGGTTTCAGATCCTGGTGAACACGCTGCCCTCGGCTAAGATGACGGTGGACTCGATGGAGACGGTGAGCAATCCCATCTCCTGCACCGTGCAGAAGATCAAGACGGCTCTCCAGACAGAGAACTGATCAATTAAAAGAAATTAGAAAGAATGGGTTTGGATTTGGACTCGCCGCACTCTGACACTTGCTTGGACCTATATATGTACACGTTACATGGGTGGAACACGCGGAGTACGACACTGCAGTGCACCGGCTCTTCCGCCCGGTGCTCCGTTGGTGATGGGCCAGCGCTCTGTCACCACCCTGGTACTGCCCTTGCCCTCGTCGACATGAGAGTTAAAATTCAAGTATTTGTTAAACAGCTTGTGCCACTGGTATAACGGCTGCCGGGCGAAGAAGCAAGCTGGAGCTGGAGCATAACGTGCTGGCAGAAGATCTGCTCTTATATTTCTATCTACAAGTTTCCGCTTGAGAATCTTTTTAGCACAGATCAAGAAAAAGACCAATAATACCGGGACCTGTCAAGTTACCTTGCTTGAGCGCAGTTATTAGACACCACTCCTTTCTTTGACTTTTATCTTTGCGAGTAAGAAAATGATGGGAAATTACACAGGTTGTCAATTCACCCCAAGCACACACCAAGGACACTTGCAGTATGATCTCAGTAACTAATCTCAGGAATCTGAAGCACAAACATCAATGATTCCGTAACTTGAAAATATCAAATGAATCAGCAGTGATGCCCATCAAACACAAAGGAAATTATGGCTCAAGTTCAATGTACATTACAACAGATATAACAAATCAACACATGTATTCTATTATCTTTTATATTCTGTGACTTTCAAGGAATTCCAATCTACGAATAAGTTTTATTCTAAAAGCCTCGAATACAATCATAACTATAGACCGAAAATGCAAGAAGATAAAATGAATGCAATATAGAAAGGCAAGACAAACAGTATCACAAGTATAAGAATGTAAAATAATAAAGAGCAAGAAGAAATCAATCGTAAACACAAGAGAATTTGTTTCGAGGTTCGAACCACTGCTCTACGTTCCTGCCTTCACCATTATGAAGGATTTTCACTATATTCACAAAGGGAACTTCCACACAGGAACCTTACACCCAAGAGATTACAACTTGGTCTACCAAGACCGGAGTACCCAACTCCAATAATACTATCCTCCACACCAGAGGAACCACAACTCAAAGGAATACAAGTCACTTGGTGATTTAGGAAGACCACAAACATTCTCTTACAACTTCTTATAGAGTGGAATATGATTGTAGGCTCAAGAAGCTAAGTGAGAGAAGAAAAATCAGTTGTACAGATTTTGAAGACTTAAAACCAACTGAAAAGCTTTCGAAAAAGAAGAACTTAGAAATAGAAAGCAATGAAACACTTCTCTCTTGAAAACACTTAAAACTTGGATATTTTTCTTGTAGAAAATCAAAAACTTATGACCTCTATTTATAGGCAAAGGATAAATACCATTCATAAGTGATACTAGGTCATTACGGGTGAGTTTAATCACTTGGAAATAAAAAAATAGCTATTGGAAATCATAAAAAACAAAACAGATCCAAAATAGAGTTGTTGTGCCAGTCTGGACGTCTGCCGGTCGACCGGCCGGTCGACCGGCACGTCACTAAAATTATAGCCGTTGGCTCCGGTCGACCTCCCGGTCGATCGCAGTTCATTTTAAAAAGAAAATTTTGAATTGCTGGTTACCGGACCGGTCTACCGGCACAAACAGAGAGTGAGGCCCATGCAGGGGTTGACGGTCGACCGGCCCGGTCGACCGGCAAACGTGCACAGACCTGCACGCCCACGGTCAAAAGGCCCGGTCGACCGACCGGTCGACCGTCTTGGCCTGAAACAACTATTGTCGATCGGCCGGTCGACCGTTATGGCCTGAAATAAACTTTAAACAGATTTTTGAACTTTGAAATATTTTTAAAAATATTTTGAATTGGTTTGAGGGTTATGTAGCATAGTATAAGAGATAAAATACATGTTATAAACTTGATATAAAATTTGAAAAATTATGAAACATGTATTAATACCAAACATGCAACAAAACTAATACTATCCAAAACTTGTATTTTTGAAAAGTGTATTTTTGTGTGTGTAATTTCTTGAGCACATCTATCATACCCTTACTCTTTAACATATTAAAATCTTACAAGGGTCTAGGTGACTGCAAGATCTTCAATCGGGCTTTTCCATTGCATTGTTGAGTTATTTGAATTCTTGATCCCGTATTTGAGTCATCTTGAGTCAACACCACCTTCCTTTAGGGAAAGAAACTTCTTGAATCCTTAGAACCCTGAAATAATTTTAACACTTAAACTTGATTAGTATAAATAACTATATATATTTTGTGATCATCAAAACTCTAAAACCGGGTGATTGTAACCTTGGGCCAACAATCTCCCCCTTTTTTATGATGACAAAACATGAGTTATTTAAAAAAATATGAAAGGAGCTTGAAAAAGCTCCCCCTCAAATCATACTATCTATTAAGTATAAGAAAAGAATATGTTCTTTGCAAATAAAATGAACTTTACAAATTATAACAAAAATGAATTAAAAAGTATGCATGAAAAAGAAATAATAACTCAAAAATATTTCTTCCTCTTTTTGTCATGCATCAAAAAGGGTCAAGTCAACAATACATTTTTCGAAGAGTATTTGCAAAAATCTCATGAATTCATAATACAAACATTTAATTCACCACAAATGAATGAAAATCTATTATAATCTAGTGGTTTAGTAAAAATATCCGCAAGTTGAAAATCGGTGGAAACCTAATCAATTTCAATATCACCTTTCTCATAATGATATCTAAGAAAGTGATATCGAATGTTAATGTGCTTTGTCTTACTATGTTGATTTGCATTTTTAGTCATATAAATAATACTAATATTATCACAAAATATTTTAATATGGTCATAATGTAAATCATAGTCAAGGAGAGTATGTTTTATCCAAAGAACTTGTGCATAATAAGCCCCGGCCATAATATATTCCGCCTCGGCGGTTGAGAGGGCTTCAGAATTTTGCTTCTTAGAATACCATAAAATAAGGCAATTTCCTAAAAACTGACAGGTTCCACTAGTACTCTTCCTATCCACTCTACAACCCGCATAGTCAGCATTCAAAAAACTCGTCATGGAAAATTGTCTGGTCTTCGGATACCACAAACCCATTCCAATGGTGACCTTAAAATATCTAATAATGCGTTTTACCACAATCAAATGGGACTCTTTAGAACATGATTGAAACCTATCACATAGACAAATACTAAACATAATATCCAGCCTACTAGCCGTTATATATAACAAACTACCAATCATGCTACGATAGAGTTTATTGTCTACATTTATACCTTGTTTATCCTTGTCAAGTTTTGTTGTGGTAGCCATGAGAATTTTGCTTGGCTTAGCCCCTTCAAGCCTAAATTTCTTGATGAGTTCCTTCATGCATTTGGCTTGATTTATAAAAATCCCATCACTCCTTTGCTTGATTTGGAGTCCAAGGAAGTAGTTAAGTTCGCCCATCATAGACATATCAAATTCCTCCTTCATACATGATTCAAGATCTTTGCAAAGTTTTTCTTTAGTAGATCCAAATATAATATCATCAACATATATTTGAAAAATAAGAATATCATTGCCAACATGTTTAGTAAACAAAGTGGTATCTATTGTTCCTTTAGCAAAATCATTAGAAATAAGAAAAGATGAAAATCTTTCATACCAAACTCTAGGAGCTTGTTTTAAACCATATAAAGCTTTGTCTAATTTGAAAATAAAATCCAGATGTGTAGGATCAATAAACCCGGGGGGTTGTTCAACATACACCTCCTCTTTAATAAAATCATTTAAAAATGTACTTTTGACATCCATTTGAAAAAGTTTAAAATCTTTATAGGAAGCAAAAGCAAGTGTTATCCGTATGGCTTCAAGTCGTGCTACTGGTGCAAATGTTTTCTCAAAATCGATACCTTCGATTTGGGTGTAATATTGGGCCACTAACCTAGTTTTATTCCTAACAACATTGCCCGACTCATCCACTTGTTTCTAAAAATCTATTTAGTGCCAATTGTTGGCCTATCATGGGTCTAGGGATAAGATGCCAAACTTGGTTGCGCTCAAATTGATTGAGCTCTTCTTGCATGGCTAGCGACCAATATGAGTCGCCCTCGGCTTCGAGGATGTTCTTTGGTTCAAAATGAGAAATAAAAGCATAATGGCCACAAAGATCATGGAGCTTGGAACGAGTAGTTACCCCTTTGATATATTACCTATAATGAGATCTTTGGGATGATGTGGAGTGAATCACCAATCCTTTGGAAGTGATTGTGTTGGCTCCACTTCAACTTCTTGAACTTCACTCTGCACATCAATCTTTGGCTTGTCTTCTTATATAGGTGAGTCTTTTAAGGCTATCCTCTCCATGTCTTCACCTAAGGAATCTCTTTCTACAATATTCTCAATAAAAACATTAGATTTCTCAAACTTTACATGTATAGATTCTTCAATAGTCATAGTAGATTTATTGAAGACTCTATAGGCTTTACTAGTGTTAGAGTAACTAACAAAAATAGCTTCATAGAATTTTGCATCAAACTTACCTAAATTATCTTTAGTATTTAAAACGAAACATTTACAACCAAAAACTTTAAAATAAGAAACATTTGGTTTCTTGAATAGTAAATTTTGAAAGAAGTTTTAGAAGTATTTTTGCAAAGAAAAACCCTATTTGATATGTAACAAAATGTGTTTACGGCCTCGGCCCATAGGTATTGAGGGAGACCGTATTCATTTATCATAGTCCCAGCCATTTCTTGTAGTGTACGATTTTTTCGCTCAACTACTCCATTTGTTGTGGAGTTCTAGGACAAGATAATTCATGTTTAATTCCATGTTCTTCGCAGTAAATGATAAAGAATTAGCTATTGAATTCACCACCTCTATCACTCCTTATTTGTAAAATTGAAGAATCCTTGTCCTTTTCAACTCTTTTCCTAAACATTTGAAAATGTGAAAATGCTTGATTTTTATGTTTTAAAAAGAAAACCCAAGTACAATGAGAAAAATCATCAACCAATACAAAAGCAAAACGATTCCCACTTAGACTTTTGGTTTTGGTAGGACCAAACAAATTCATATGAATTAACTCCAAGGGTCGGGATGTCATGATATCCTTGATGGATTTGAAAGAGGACTTGGTTTGTTTCTCAAGTTGGCACGCATCGCAAATGCGGTCCTTTACAAATTTTAAATAAGGAATACCTTTCACCGCTTCCTTGTTGTTTATTCTAGATAGATGGTCAAAAGAAATATGGCCTAGTCTCCTATGCTATACCAAGAGTCATCATTGAAGGCATTCAAATATGTGACATTGAATTGTATATTAGACATATCAATCATGTATACATTGTTTTTACGAAAATCAGAAAGTATACATGCATTAGTTTGTCTATCAAATACATTACAAGCTAAGTCATCAAAAATCACATTAAAACCTTTATCACAAAGTTGACTAATACTTAAGAGATTATGCTTGAGGTCATCAACTAAAACAACATTCTCAATCATAGGAGATGAACCAAGTTTAATGTTACCTATACCAACAATCTTTCCTTTGGAGTCATCTCCGAAGGTGACGGTGCCACCTTCATGGTATCTTGATAGGGTTGCAAAGTTGTTGATATCCCATGTCATGTGTCTTGAACAACCACTATCAAGAAACCACCGCTCCCTACGTCTTTGAGCTTTGGAGTGTACCTACATCATGTAACATATTTATTGACTTTGGTACTCAAATTTTCTTGGGTCCTTTAATGTTAGCGTTACAAGCCCAAACATGATTATTTGATGCATTTATTCTATCAAAACAAAATTTAGTCAAATGACCCTTTCGGCCACAATAAGTGCATGCATAAATTTTACCATACATGAATGCATGATGAGTATGTGGAGTGTGAACATGTTTGGTTTGTGTGGTTTGTTTAGCATGATGTGAGTGCAAATGTTGTGACTTATGAGTATGAGTGTGTTTAGCATGAGTTTGTTTCTTTGGGATATGTTTCTTAGGAAACATAGCTTCCAATTTAGATTTGTCAAATTCACATTTCTTTAAAACTTCTCCTAAAGAGTTAATTTTATTCTTTAGAATAAAAATCTCATCTTTATCTATTTGTGAAAATTTAGCTTTACAAGAAATCTTATATGTATCGAAATCTTTTTGAGTAGAAGTGAGAGTTGAAAACAAATCATCCTTTTCTTTTGTGAGTATGAAAATTTTGTGGTTAAGAGTTTCATTTTCCTTTTTCATTTTTAAATATTTCTTTTTAAGAAAATCATAATTGTGAGATAATTCTTCAAAAGCTTCTCCTAATTCATTCATGGATAATTCACAATCTTCAAGAGATGATTCGGAGATTACCTTATTTGTGTTATCATTAGCCATGAAATACATGTGAGTTGTGTCAACTTCTTCGTCGGATTCACTCTCCGAATCTCAAGTAGCCTTTAAATCCTTCTTCTTGTATGGCTTCTTGGAGGTGGAGGGTTTGCTTTTATTTTTCGGACACTCCGCAACGATGTGCCCTAACTTCCGGCAATTGAAGCAAATGATCTTCTTTTCTTTCTTTTCTTGCCATCTTCTTCTATTTTGAAATTTTGCTTTGTTCTACATCTTTATAACATTCTTTACAAGAAGGGAGAGATCTTCATCATCCTCTTCTTCATCATCTTCGTCGGAGAAGGTGGAAGAGCTTTTGAAAGCGATTGCTTTTTTCTTTAGAGGAGTCATATCTTCTCTAGCCTTTCTTTCCATCTCATGGGTCTTAAGATTGCCTATAAGACTAATGAGCTCCATTTCCTCCTTGTCGTTGAGCTCCTTCAAAGTTGTAGCTTTGACTTCCCAAGATGGTGGGAGTGCACGAATGATCTTCCTCACCTTTTGATCGTTGCCAATATCGTCACCTAAGGAAGCAAGACCGTTAGTTATTTTTGTAAATTTTGTAACCATATCATCAATGGACTCATTTTCTTGCATGGTAAAGTTTTCATATTGGGAACGTAAGAGGTCAATTTTAGCCCTCTTTACTTGTGATGTTCCTTCATGAGTGACTAAAAGGTGAGTCTAAATCTCATATGAGGATTTGCAGTGTATGACTCTATCAATGTCATCATCATTAAGAGCTTGAAGTAAGGCATAGTGTGCCCTAACATTTGCGTCAAACTCTTTCGTAGTAATATCAGACCAAGTGTCCTCATCACTAAGGGGTGCGCTAAAAGATTTAGTCACCGCTTTTGCAACCCGGTTTTCTAAGGATTGCAAAAATACGGTCATCTTAACCTTCCATATGGGAAAGTTAAGGCCATCAAACTTGGGTGGGGTCTTAATACCTTCGGCCATCTTTACTAATGTGTATGAGGATGAAATATGAAAAAGATGATTAGCAATTGAGGATCTCTCTAAGGTTGTTCAGCTAAGAGACTAGAGACTAAAGCTCTGATATTAATTAAAAAACACCTAGAGGGGGGGGGGGTGAATGGTGTTATGCTAATCAAATGCACTTTTAAAAACTAGTTAAGATGTATGATGCAAGCGGTCACTCAAAATAAGAAATTAAATCCGAATTCCCGGTGAAGGGCTCTAGAACTTCTCCTCTTTGATTCCTCTAGATGATGAGTTGAGGTGCTTAATTGCTTCTGTAACGCCCCGATCCCGCAGGTACGGGGACGTTATGGCGACGTACATACGCAGGGCGGAAAACCCTCACGTACGTACGCTAAGCCTCAGTACAGAAAATCACCTCCATATTTATAAGAGTTCCAGCAGCAAATAAGTACAAGAATACCTGCAGAAAGAGATTAGTGATAATAACAGATAGGAAAACAGGGATAAATAAGATAACAACAATAAATCATAAAGATACCTATGAAGGGTCTCGATGAGGAATCTGTTTTTATAGGAGAGAGAGAGAGGGAGAGGCGGTGGAATGGCGGTGGCGTGGAGAAGAATCCAGAGAAGAAGAGAAAGAAAAAGAAAAGAAAGGGAAAAGATTGGTTTATATATTTAATTAATATTATTTTATTCCGTAAAATTTGACTAGCTCCGAATGATGCTCAAAAATTACAGAAAATAGAGAATATTATCCTGAGAAGTAATATGAAAACGGTTTGAAGAAATTCAATCCGATTTACAGATTAAAACTCCTGAAAAGTATTGCTGATATTGGGCGACACCGGGTTGGCCCGATTTTTCATAAATTCAGAAAAATCTCCAAAAATATCATAACGTAGAAAATATGATTTTAAAACACAAGGTGAAAGAGGATTCTCAAAATACAAATTCATTTGTGAAATAAAAATTGTAAAGCCGATTATCGGAATCGATCGACACCGACTACAGAGATTTGCCAAAATAATCCAGAAAAATTCCAGAAAATCCTGAAAAATCTAAAATATTGAAAAAGAATATTTAAAACTGAAATTGGCTCAATCTGACTACCAGAAAGGTCAAATCAACAATATACGTCGTATCGCGTACTGATACTGTGATACGTACACCAGGGAGCAGGGGGTTACAGCTTCCTTGTTGATATAGTATAGACCGAAAATGCAAGAAGATGAAATGAATGTAATATAGAAAGGTAAGACAAATAGTATCACAAGTATAAGAATGTAAAGCAATAAAGAGTAAGAAGAAATCAATCATAAACACAAGAGAATTTGTTTCGAGATTCGAGCCACAGCTCTACGTCCCCGCCTTCACCACTATGAAGGATTTTCACTATATCCACAAAGAAAACTTTCACACAGGAATCTTACACCCAAGAGATTACAACTTAGTCTATCAAGACCGGAGTACCCAACTCCAACAATACTATCCTCCACATAAGAGGAACCACAACTTAAAGGAATACAAGTCACTTGGTAATATAGGAAGACCACAAACACTCTCTTACAACTTCTTATAGAGTGGAATATGATTGTAGGCTCAAGAAGCTAAGTGAGAGAAGAAAAATCAGTTGTACAGATTTTGAAGACTTAAAACCAACTGAAAAGCTTTTGAAAAAGAAGAACTTAGAAATGGAAAGCAATGAAACACTTCTCTCTTGAAAATACTTGAAACTTGGATATTTTTCTTGTAGAAAATCAAAAACCCATGACCTCTATTTATAAGCAAAGGATAAATACCATTCATAAGTGATACTAGGTCATTAGGGGTGAGTTTAACCACTTGAAAATATAAAATAGTTGTTGGAACCCATAAAAAACAAAACAGATCTAAAATAGAGCCGTTGTGCCAGTCTGGACGTCTGCCGGTTGACCGGCCGGTCGACCGACACATCACTAAAATTTTAGCCGTTGGCTCCGGTCGACCTCCCAGTCGACCGTAGGTCATTTTAAAAAGAAAAATTTGAACTGCCGGTCGACTGGGCCGGTCGACTGGCACAAACAGAGAGTGAGGCCCATACAGTCGGTTGACCGATCGGTCGACCGCAGGGGTTGACGGTCGACCAACCCGGTCGACCGACAAACGTGCACAGACGTGCATGCCCACGGCCAAAAGCCCCGGTCAACCGACCGGTCGACCGCCTTGGCCTGAAACAGCTACTGTCGACTGGCTGGTCGACCGTTATGGCCTGAAATAAACTTTAAACAGATTTTTGAACTTTGAAATATTTTTTAAAATATTTTGAATTGGTTTGAGGGTTATGTAGCATAGTATAGGAGATAAAATACATGTTCTAAACTTGATATAAAATTTGAAAAATTATGAAACATGTATTAATACTAAACATGCAACAAAACCAATACTACCCAAAACTTGTATATTTGAAAAGTATATTTTTGTGTGTGTAACTTCTTGAGTACATCTATCATATCCTTACTCTTTAGCATACTAAAATCTTACAAGAGTTTAGGTGACTGCAAGATCTTCAATCAGGCTTTTCCATTTGCATCGTTGAGTTACTTGAATTCTTTGTCCCGTATTTGAGTTATCTTGAGTCAACACCACCTTCCTTTAGGGGAAGAAACTTCTTGAATCCTTAGAACCCTAAAATAATCTTAAACACTTAAACTTGATTAGTATAAATAACTATATATATTTTGTGATCATCAAAACTCTAAAATTGGTTGATTGTAACCTTGGGCCAACACGCATGTGATTTGAACTTTGATTTCAAATAAGCATAATTTGTGGGGGAGCTTTTGAAGCTCTTCATATTATTTTTGATAAATAACTTATGTGTTTTGTCATCATCAAAAAGGGAGAGATTGTTGGCTTAGGAATACAATCACCAGTTTATGTTTTGATGATTATAGTTATGAGGTACTAATCAAGTTCAAGAGTCTTTGAGTTTTCAGGTTCAAGATTTGCTATTCCTCAAAAGAAAGGTGTTGAAGTACTCAAGTTGATCCAAGCATGAGATTCAAGCTCGGATGATCAAAGCGTGACTTTTTGAAGAAACCCACTTGAAGGAGACTTGAAAATTGAGTAACCCTTGTAAGAATTTAGAATGTTCAAGTTTAGGGTGTTGAATTGATGTTCAAGAATACATTACACACACATAAAATTTTTATCTCGTTTTTGGCTTTTAAACAAATTAGTTTTTCAAATAGTTTATTCATACATGTTCAATATTTTTGTTACAATTTTTATGTCTATACATATACATGTATTTCATAGTTTAAATCTAGCCAAAACTATTTTAGTATATATATATATATAGTGTATTTAAAAATCAGTTAGAATTTTTGAAACATCTTTAATTTGTTTTTTGGGCTAGCCCAATCGACCGCCCGGTCGACTGCTCTAGGTGCAGAGGTCTCTGCGCACTCCAAGTCGACCGAGCAGTTAACTGTATGTGCACACAGATATGAACATGTATGCATATGTTTGTCTGTCGACCAACCGGTCGATCGCCGAACCTAGGGTGCTTTCTGTTTTTGGTTTACAGTCGATCGATTGGTCGACCGACTATAATGCCAAAACTTTCATACTCTATGTTTGTGGCTCAGTCGACCGACCGGTTGACCGAGCAATGGCTATTTTTTTGGACTGACCTGCCGGTCGACTGTTGACCTGTCTTTGCTACAATAACGGCTAGTTTTGAATCTGTTTGTTTCCTGACTTTCTTTCAATGGGTATATTTATTATTTTAGGGTCTAATCACTTATCTTAAGCCTTGATCTCACCTCTAATGACATTTACCTTTTGCCTATATATATGGATCATTTATAGAGGATTACATAAAAGTTTTTATCAAGAAAAAACAAATTTTACAAGAAAAATTAAGTTTTTGGTTTCAACTTTTCAAGTTTCAGGAGCTATCAATTTCAAATCAATTTCTACACATTTTAAGCTCTCAAGTTCATTCTTTTCAACTGAATTTTCTCTCGCATAAACTTCTTGAGCTTCATTTTTCTATTCAATACTCTAGAAGTTATAAAGAGAAAGTTTGTGATCTTTGTGGTCACCAAGAGCTTGTAAACTTCATTGGCTTTGTGCTACTTCTTGTATAGAGAATTGAAGGTTAGAGTTGTAGCTCCGGGTCTTGTGTAGATCATTTTTGTTGTAGTTCCTTTATGGAAATCCTAAGTGGATAGTGGAAATTCTTCACGCGGTGAAGGCAGGGATGTAAAGCGAGTTGCTCGAATCTCGAAATAAATTCTGTGTCTGCAATTTTCATTTCTCTCACTCTATTGCTCAT
Source organism: Agave tequilana (assembly GCA_038442645.1). Lineage (NCBI taxonomy): Eukaryota > Viridiplantae > Streptophyta > Magnoliopsida > Asparagales > Asparagaceae > Agave > Agave tequilana. The sequence goes on along the minus strand of JAVJIF010011193.1, from coordinate 60,773 downwards.
ACTTATTTATTGCTTTCATTATTTTTTTCTATTTGTTCTATATTGCTTGTACTATTCATACTTGACAGTTTTTCTCATTCAAGTAAGAAGACAATTGTGCACCTTAAATCTTATTCAAGAGGAATTAAGAGGAGAAGTTCTAAAGCCCTTTAATTAGAAATCCAGCTTCCCTTCTTATTTTTGAATTGACCGTTTTTATTGTTGTTTTAATTATTATATTTTCGCAATATATTAGCATTTCACCTATTCATCCCCTCTATGTGACTTTCACAGATTTTTCAGCATGCAATCACAACCAACGCTAGTGATCATGGCTGTTATAACAAATCCAACACGTGTAGGTCATGTAGTTACAACAGTTTCTCAATTTCGCCTCCACGCCAGCATCCATGCCAGGTGTATACTATTCTTCTTCTCCAAGAAGAAGGAGGTGACATCCCTAATCCTCAGAGCACACCCCTTATGAGACTGAAAGTTTCTCTGTTTCAGTCCGCCATCCACTACACAAGCAATTTTCTGTGCTAGTCCACCATTACACACTAGTAATTTTCCTCTGTCAGTTCCCCTTTTTCTTTCAAGCTACTGATTCTCACGCCTGAGGGTCTTAGGCTGGCATCACACCTGTGCTCCTGACTTGAAAGGTGTCTTTTCCCTGTGTGCTCTGTCAGGTCTGATCGAGAGCGTCCAGTCGCTTATGATAGAGATTTATCCATCACAAACTGGTGAGAATTTTTTCCACCACAAACTAGTGCTTTCATTGAGAGGTTAAGTCTACACTGAGGTATCCCTCTATTCTAACCAAATCTTCTCAAAAAGCCTCTCCCTAGCTCGGTAGCCTCCATGAAGCAGACGATCATCAACAATGAAGCTCCTTTCAAAGGCGGGACCAATATCAACACTAGGGCACGGTTCGCCCACACGCCGCCAATCTTGAGCGCGCCACAAATGACACCGACAACTCCCCATCTCAAAGGATTGCCGCCACTACTTGAAGGCCACATCCTTCAGATGCTCGCTGACATGAAAGAGCAGACGAAGGAATAGCAAACTTAATCAGATTGCGATCGAGAGCAGGTGACTTTCGATCACGAGAACACCATTAATGAATAAGAGGAGTTGAGGCAACTCAATAACCAACTCCAGGCTCAAATCGTCTCCCTCCAAGGCACTCAGGCATAGCCGATGGATGAACCTGGAGTTGGAAAGACACAAAGCGATGAGCCTATCATGAAGCTGAGGTAGCTTGGACCAACGTCTCCTCTGTACGAAGATAACTCCGACAACAAAGCAGACTCGTCTCTTTACCAAACAGAAGTTCAACGCGGACAAACTTGGAGAAAGATCGAAGAGCTCTCTGACATCAGAACTTTCGATGAACTGGTCTAGAGGCGTATCTAGGAGGCGAAGCTAAAGTTTCATAGCTGATTGACACTGGCAGTTGCCAAAGTCTGACTTCCATCACTCCGAAGAGATCCTAGAGTGCGGGTTCCTGAAGAACCCCTCAACTCTGACCTTCGACTATTACTCTAGAGTGAGCGGCCTAGTTTAAAACATCAGATACTTTCAGGATAAGATGATAGTCCACTCCCGCAATGATGCCCTCGTATGTCTAGCCTTTCTGTTCAGCCTGAAAGACATGGCCTCGGATTAATTCTACTCTCTGCCATCATATTCTCTCCACAACTTCGAGGAGATAACTGAGGCATTCCTCACTTAATATGCCTCTCTCTGGGAAGCCTAGAAGAACAACCTGTACTTCCTCTCTGTCAAATGAGGCAGGGTGACAGCCTCAAGTCTTATTGGCTGCTTCCAAGAGCCAGGTCAAAGTTTTCAATTACGATGAGGATATCTCTGCACTCGCATTCATCAGCTAGATACAGGTTTTGTTGGCCTAAAGGTCCATCACTCTAGTTTTAATGATGATTAACTCATGTAGTTATAGTACTAATGATCTTGTGTTATTTAAATTTCAGATATTCAATCAAGATCTTAGTTGGTGATTAGCTTCTTCAAAAGACTCAAAGTCGAGTTTTAAAGCTAACTCAAGTTGATTCAAGAGCTCAAATACAAAAGAACACATCTAGCACTCAAAGATTGAGTCAAACTCAAAGAATCAAGCAATTGGATGCATTAAAGCACCATTAGAAGAAAAAGAAAAGAATTTTTCATTATAAGATTTAGTTTTGTTAAGATTAACTTTCGAGACTTGAATTGCTCATGAGATTTACACACACACATAAAATTGATATTGTGTTTTTTGATCAAAATATTGAAAAGATTTATGATAGACAAAATAGTTTATAGAAAGAGTTTTTAGATCAAGTTTTTGGATTTGGAAAAATATTTTGAAGTGATTCAAGATTTACAGTAAGAAGTTCAAATTTTACGTTTTGTGTTGATCCTTGATCACACATGTTTATGCTACAATGGTTCACATGAACTTACTTTTATAAGTATTTATCAAAGAATTTATAGGATTTTCAAATAGAATTTTAAAATGATTTTTAAAGAGATTTTTTGGCCTTCTGCCGATCGACTGCCCGATCGATCGACATGCAGAGCTGAACGCTCTGCCGGTCGATAGAGCGGTCGACCAGTTTTGCATTGACATGCACAAGTGCATCTTGTGAACGTTGGTCGATCGCCCGATAGGCCGCATGTAGAGCAATGCTCTCTGTTTGTCATCATCGGCCAACAGACCGTTCGACCGACTGAGATGCCGGAGCTCTCTGTTGAGCTTGGTCGACTGCCCGATTGATCGGTATCCCCAACGGTTAGAAATATGACCATTGACGGTCGACTGCTCGATCGACCGACAACCTTGACTAAGCCTAGATTTACCCAAAACGTCTATATTTTAATTCTATCTTTTTTTGTTAATCAATAATGTCTATTTTGAGTTTCTATCAGTTGTTTTGGATCCCTTATATATAGAGGGACTGTAGAAAAACTCTATTAATAGTTCTTAGTGATAAAAAATCATATTTTCTCAAGTTTTACAAAAGATTTTCAAAAGTTCTTCAAGTTTGAGCCAAATTCCAATTTCTTGATTTAGCTTGTGCTTTCCTTTAAATCTCTTCAAGCTTTTCTCACCACACAATCTCAAGAGCTCTATCTCTTTATTCATGATTATAGGGATTGTTTGTGAGCATTTGTGATCTAGAAGAAGATCACCACTTTCTTGTATTTTAGAAGTTATAGAGGTTGCAGCCTCGAGTGAGCTTGCGAGCTTGGATTGTTGAGTGAGGGACTTACGGGTCTGAGAGTACTTGCAAAAACTTGTATGAGTTGGTGAAATTGCTAATTCGATAATAGTGAAAATCTTTCATTGCGGTGAAAGTGGGGATGTAAAACAATTGGTTTGAACCTCGAAGCATATCCTCATGTTTGTGATTTTCTTCTCTCTATATCTCAACTTTACTCACTATTTTATATCATGTATGCTATTATTGTGTTCATTTTTACATGCTTGATACCTCTTGTGCTATATTGATCTACTTGCATGGGATTGTTGAATTGTTCTTATTTGTGTTGAATTACTAGTTATCTTTAGTTTTTTAATTTCGCATTGTTTGCCATTGTTTTTATCCATCACCTATTCACCCCATCTAGGTGATTTCAATTGATATCAGAGTAGAGCTCTTGATATTTGGTTTAACCACCATAGAGTGATCCTTTGTTTGACTAAATTTTTCTTGCATATTCTTTTTATTTGCTCACACACATGGTATCGCATGACATTTCTAGCATCAAGTCCCCACTCAAGTTTGATGGTTTGCACTTTCCTATTTGGAAAGTGAAGATGACCTTATTTATCAAATCCATAAGGTTTAGGGTTGCAAAGGCAGTTACTAAGGAGTTTATAGAACCTCACGGTGATGAGAACACATGGTCCGAAACCGCCGCCAAGGACTATGAGAGCAATGCTAACGCACAATACACACTCACACAAGCACTTAATGATGATGATTTGTCACGTGTGATTAATTGCAAATCCATATATGAAGTGTGGAATGATTTGATTATAACACATGAGGGTACCTCTCATGTCAAGAGATCCAAGATAGATTTACTCAATATGAGAACTTTTATATGCCTGATTATGAATCAATTGATGAGATGCTTACTTAATTCACTAAAATTACTAATGTATTATCTTTCTTAGGTGAAGGTATTGACAACAATAAAAAAATAAGGAAGATGATAAGAGCTCTTCCCAAAGCTTGGGAGGTTAAGGCGACTACTCTAAAGAAGCTTAATGATCGAGAGGAGATGAATTTCTCTGATTTTATTGAGAATCTCAAAACCCATTAGATGGAGATGAAGCTTCGTGAAAAAAGAGAACCTTCAGAGAAGAAGTCTATTGCATTCAAGGTGACTCCAACTATATTGGAAGACAAGGAGTCTATGGATGAAGGAGAAGAAGAATAATTTGCCATGCTAGTAAGATAGGTTGGCAAGTTATTTCACAAGTAAGGTAGATGAGCAATCTAAGAAGATCAAGATGGCAAGAAAAAGAAGAACTTGACTTGCGTTATCATTGCAAGAAGCCGGGATATCTAATTGCGGAGTGCCCTCCTTTCGAAGCCACTAGCTCAAAGAGAGTGCCAAAAAAGAAGGCTATGAAAGCCACATGAGACAACTCGGAGAGTGACTCCGAAGAGGAGGTAGATGCTGCCATTGTATGCTTCATGACTTATGGGGATGACACCACTAAGGTATATCTTGAAAACTCTTTAGATGATGATGAATTGCCTATGGATGAATTTGCTACTTTTTGAAGAATTGCAAAAACATTATGAGTTTTCAAAAGAACAAAACAAAAAATTAGAAAGGAAAATGAAATTTTGAAAAACAAGCTAGTATTATTTTCAAGGAAAAGAAGATTTATCCGTTTGTTTTGAAAATGCTAAAAACGTTTTTGATTCTCACAAGCTTATTTGCAAGGGCAAATGTAACGCCCCGATCCCGCGGATACGGAGACGTCACTGCGACGTATATACGCAGGTCAGAAATACCCTCACGTATATACGCTAAGCATCAGTACATGCAAGAATCAGAGTACGGAAGCAAGTGGTGCATTATACATTCCAACAATGAGTACAATTACAGAGTCATCACCAGAGGTGATCTGATATTACAATAATATTACATCACCAGAATGGCGCAAATGCGAGAATACAAGGAGATGTACAAGAATGAATAGTACAAGGGCACTCACGAGTTTACAAAAAGGAAAACTCGAGAGGCACACAGGGGGCCTGGAAGGATAGAGCTTCGGATGATCTGCTGAAGATCCATGCTACCGCTGCGCCACTCTGATCAGCAACTGGGAGAATCCACACGCTCCAAGCTCCATGACCTGGACATGAGAATCCAGGGGAGTCAAATGATACTCCCCAGGCGAGTGGTGAAGAAAAAGCCAAGTGGCGAGCAAGAACGAGCACAAGTGTGCATTCAGGCATGGCAGGTGTGAACAGGTTTAACGTAATCATCATAAAACAGGAAATCCGATATAAAACCCGATTACGAGCAAAACAGATTGTATAAGCTTAGGTCACGGCTCCATGAGACTAGTACATCGAAGGAATAATCCAAACAAGGAACCCTCATCTATATACCTTTATCTCATATCATCGTGATCCAAGCACATACAACCCGAGTTACAAAGTGGTCATAACAGGAATCAGAACAGGAGTCATAACAGGTATCATAACAGGAATCATAACGGGCATAACAGGGATCATAACGGGCATCATAACAGGTATGACAGGAGTCTTATATTATTATTATTACTCGTCTGACCCATATATCTCGGTATGTGTCCTGGTGTACAGTCCAACACACATACATCCATATATAAGCAAGCCGAGGGTTGTTAACGGAAGCAGATGGAGAACTGATAGAGCTTCTTATAGTAGTTCCCATACACCTGGGACCAGCTTGGAGGCCCAAAGTCCCCCTAACACGAATCTCCTGTGGGCCCTAAGTCCCACTAACACGTACCGCCAAGATTTTTTATATTCCTTTACTATAAGCAAGATATCATTCCGGCATCCATCACTTCCTCCCATTCCCCGTGCAAGTGGTCCTTTTTATGGCTTATCACGATTATCAGATTACGGGAATAACTGGACATAACAGGAATAGCCCTACAGATTCAAGAGGTGGCCCCCACAGATTCAAGAGGTGGCCCCCACCGAGGATGGTGTGGCACTTTGTGCTGTGTGGCACTTTGTTCTGAGGGGATGGATTCTAGAGGTGGCCCCCACAGATTCAAGAGGTGGCCCCCACCGAGTGGTGTGGCACTTTGTGCTGTGTGGCACTTAGTTCCATTCAGGATAACAGGTCAGGATTCCCGTAACGTGATAATCACAAGTCAAGTATTAACATAACAGGTATAACAGGTATAACAGGAGGCAGGTAATCAATCATGTCAAGAGGTTGATAGTAGTCTGGTGGCAAGTCATGTCATAACAAGGGGTCTTGCCAAGTGGTAACATGTCAGGTGTTAGATGATAACACATCAGTTGTCAGGTGATATACATGTGTTAAAAGGTATCATGTAATGACAAGTAGTATAAACAGGAGACAGGCATTAGCATGTAGTAAAGCAGTAGCTGAGCACAACCAAGCGGAGCTGAGCAAGCTGGAATACAGACAGCAAACAGGATTTATCCCTGGAGCGTCTGGCAAGGTTACCGGAACAACTCGGCTTGAAGTGCGAGTAGGAAATCCGGCAGCATCCCGCCTAGACGATTCTAGAGGTAAAGCACTGAACGCTGGTCATGATAACCAGGCGAAGCCGAAAGACCTGACGGTCCCAATCACGTCTCTGACGAGATAGTGAGGAACCGGAGGCTGAATACCGAGAGACCTGCCGGTCCCAATCACCTCTCTTTCGAGATAGTGAGCGACCGGAGTCTGCAAGCTGAGAGACCTGCAATGTTAGTACCACATGTTATAAAGCAGCAAGTACATCATATGCATGGTATATGTACAGGGATGAAACTACCCTAGTACAAGCATTCGTTACAGAGCAATACATGTCCAGTCATTGGCACTCGGCCATACACAAATACAGGGACTCAGCCCAATACAGAATACATGAAATGGAATACATATCGACCCGACGAAGCGGGGAAACCCAAATGGAGGCGAGAGCGAGAACACTCGCATAACCAATGAAATAGGAAAGCAAGAGGATAGCGAGATCACTCGCCTAAATCACCGGAAAGCCGAAAAGGTCCGAAATCCATGGAACTCGGGACGCGCCATAATTATGAAAGGAGAGAGTGCACAGGAAGACGCGGGTTTTGGAAGTGAGACGCGAGGGTCGCAGACGCGGGAGTTAGCGTCGCGAGAATAACAGACACGGGAATCACAGACGCGGAAATAGCAGACGCGGGGTTCGCGTCGCAAGATGCCTCAAACACGAGGTCTGCGTTCAAGTGCGGACGCGAGGGAAACGCGGACGCGGACGTGGGTTCTGCGTCGCGTTAACACAAGAAGAACACAAACGCGGGAATCACAGACGCGGGGATCGCGTCGCGATGGTGTCATAAACGCGGGGTTCAAGTCCCGTGTCCATGAAGGAAATGCGGACGCGAGTATAAACTCTGCGTCACGCCAATACAGAAACGCGCGGAGCGCGTTAAGGGATTGCCCAGACGCGGGGTTGAGATCCGCGTTAGGAAAGTCTTGGCGAGGAAAATCACTCGCCGACAAGATTCCTTGCCGCGCCCGACGAAGGGAAGTTCGGCCCCAATCCAAAAGGAGGGTACCGGCCCTAAGTCTTGCCAACGGAGAAGAACGCGGTCACAATCCAAAAGGAGGGACCGGTCTTCGAGTCTTGCCAACGAAAAAGAGCACGGCCCCAATCCAAAAGGAGTGGCCGGCCCTTGAGGAGATGGAGTGATGGTGGTTTGTGGAGGATTTTGATGGTGGTGGTATTTTCGGAGAAGGTAAAGGAGAAGGTGGAAGCTTTGGAGTTTGTGGTGGTTTCCATGGAGATGAAGGAGGAAGAAGATGAAGGTAAGGAGTTGGAGGAGTTGTAGTGGTGGTTGTTGTGGTGGAGATGAAGGAGGAGTTGGTGGAGGTTAAGGCTTTGGTGAAGAGAAAGAAGAGAAAATGAAGTGAAATGGAGAAGGAAAGGTATTTATAGGATTTGAGTTTGTAAAGTGATGCAAATAAATAAAGGAGAGGGGGTTTTTGCAAAATGGGGAGATGAGGTGACTCTCTTGGCCACTTGGCTTGTTGTGATGATGAGAGAGGAGTGGGGTGTCTTGGAAATGACATTTGGAAGAGAAGGAATTAATGAAGAGAGAGAAAAGAGGATATCATAATGGTGTTGCATACCATATAGGACAAAAGCAATAAAGGAGGAAAATCTTGCATTCCCTTCACTTAAAACGCAGCCCTCACCTGCGTTTGGGCCGAATGGGTTAAACGCAGGGATTAAGCCGCGTTTAGGGAAAGCCAAAAGCTGCGTTTCAAAGAGGAGAGAGAAAGTCATGATAATGGATGAGATTTGATCTGAAGTGCATTAAATGCGGAATGGGGAGGATCTTCACAATAAATGCGGAATCCCAGGTTGGTGAGATCTGCGTTTCAGGAAGGAGAGAGAAAGTGGGGAAAATACAGAGTGGAATATATGGAACAATCTCCTCGGTATCTGGGAAAATACCGGAAAAGCCTAAAAATAAAGTAATCCGGAAAGCTTCCCAAAAATCCTCAAAATCATAAATATTATAAAATGATTTTTGGTGAAATCGGTTTTCAAAGATTCAATCTCATTTTCAAGATAAAAATCATAAGGTAAACCGTCAATCTCGGTATACACCGGATTGGCCGGATTTTGATAAAATCTGATAAATCCCAGAAAATGTATTTAAATAGAAAATATGATTTTAAGAAACATTACCTAAAGGCACTTTTAGAAATTCCCAACCGTTTGTAAATTAAAAATCCGGGAATCGGTCAACGAAACTGGCCGACACCGATTTTGAAGATTTTCAACTTAATTCCAGAAAATTCCAGAAAATCATATAAAATCTAGAATATTGAAAAACGATGTTCAAAACTAAAATCGGTCAAATCGGAATGCCAGAATATCCAAACGAGCAATACTCTGGGATCGGGCCTTCGGTTCAAACTAAGGTTGACTCCGAATCCACGAATCCAAATCCAAGACAAAACGATCATGTAAACATGCATAATACAAAATAAATACGGGAAGTAAATCGAAAAATACGATCGAGAAATCTGAATACGCAACTAAGTACGTATTCCGGGAGCGGGGTGTTACAATCCATCCACCTTACAAAAAATTGCGTCCTCGCAATTTCGATAAGGGGTAAATTGAACACAAAGAGGACAAGGGCGGAATTTATACCAATTAAGATATGAAACACTATGGGTAGGGCTCTCAAGTTGACTGATCAATAACCAGAATATAGAAATCTTCTGCACTTCCGGCTGTATAAGTCTTCGAACGATGCCAAATAATACCGACTGATAACACAGCTCTGCTTTCTGCTGTGCTCCATACTCAATGTCGCTCTGAGAATAAGCCAGAATACTGAGGATAAGAAAACCCTGATAATACTGAGCACAATAAAGAAGACCAATAATTGGGAATTCCGAATACCAGGCATCGATCACTCTGAAAGATATAACTGAGAATATAGAGTATCCGTAGAGAATTCCGAGTACTGACTTCTGAAAGATAACTCGATCGGAATCAATCCAGAGAATACCAAGCTTCATAGAGATGTCCGAAGAGATCACGTCATAGCTTTATTCAGAACCAGCCACTACCTTTCTAGTCTATTCATATCTTAAGTTGATATAAAGGCTACGAAAAACCAAAACAGGGGAAGGATAGGAGGGATTAGGAATCAAAGGAAAGATGATCAAGAAAATAGATAACTCTGTACTTGTAGTTGGATTGTATAACCAAGACTCATGCATTCCAGTTGCAAATATCTTTACCATTAATTTGCCGTCTGGACGTACTGAGGTAGTGAGAGCCTAAGCTCTGATACCAACCTGTAACGCCCCGATCCCGCGGATACGGAGACGTCACTGCGACGTATATACGCAGGTCAGAAATACCCTCACGTATATACGCTAAGCATCAGTACATGCAAGAATCAGAGTACGGAAGCAAGTGGTGCATTATACATTCCAACAATGAGTACAATTACAGAGTCATCACCAGAGGTGATCTGATATTACAATAATATTACATCACCAGAATGGCGCAAATGCGAGAATACAAGGAGATGGACAAGAATGAATAGTACAAGGGCACTCACGAGTTTACAAAAAGGAAAACTCGAGAGGCACACAGGGGGCCTGGAAGGATAGAGCTTCGGATGATCTGCTGAAGATCCATGCTACCGCTGCGCCACTCTGATCAGCAACTGGGAGAATCCACACGCTCCAAGCTCCATGACCTGGACATGAGAATCCAGGGGAGTCAAATGATACTCCCCAGGCGAGTGGTGAAGCAAAAGCCAAGTGGCAAGCAAGAACGAGCACAAGTGTGCATTCAGGCATGGCAGGTGTGAACAGGTTTAACGTAATCATCATAAAACAGGAAATCCGATATAAAACCCGATTACGAGCAAAACAGATTGTATAAGCTTAGGTCACGGCTCCATGAGACTAGTACATCGAAGGAATAATCCAAACAAGGAAACCCTCATCTATATACCTTTATCTCATATCATCGTGATCCAAGCACATACAACCCGAGTTACAAAGTGGTCATAACAGGAATCAGAACAGGAGTCATAACAGGTATCATAACAGGAATCATAACGGGCATAACAGGGATCATAACGGGCATCATAACAGGTATGACAGGAGTCTTATATTATTATTATTACTCGTCTGACCCATATATCTCGGTATGTGTCCTGGTGTACAGTCCAACACACATACATCCATATATAAGCAAGCCGAGGGTTGTTAACGGAAGCAGATGGAGAACTGATAGAGCTTCTTATAGTAGTTCCCATACACCTGGGACCAGCTTGGAGGCCCAAAGTCCCCCTAACACGAATCTCCTGTGGGCCCTAAGTCCCACTAACACGTACCGCCAAGATTTTTTATATTCCTTTACTATAAGCAAGATATCATTCCGGCATCCATCACTTCCTCCCATTCCCCGTGCAAGTGGTCCTTTTTATGGCTTATCACGATTATCAGATTACGGGAATAACTGGACATAACAGGAATAGCCCTACAGATTCAAGAGGTGGCCCCCACAGATTCAAGAGGTGGCCCCCACCGAGGATGGTGTGGCACTTTGTGCTGTGTGGCACTTTGTTCTGAGGGGATGGATTCTAGAGGTGGCCCCCACAGATTCAAGAGGTGGCCCCCACCGAGTGGTGTGGCACTTTGTGCTGTGTGGCACTTAGTTCCATTCAGGATAACAGGTCAGGATTCCCGTAACGTGATAATCACAAGTCAAGTATTAACATAACAGGTATAACAGGTATAACAGGAGGCAGGTAATCAATCATGTCAAGAGGTTGATAGTAGTCTGGTGGCAAGTCCTGTCATAACAAGGGGTCTTGCCAAGTGGTAACATGTCAGGTGTTAGATGATAACACATCAGTTGTCAGGTGATATACATGTGTTAAAAGGTATCATGTAATGACAAGTAGTATAAACAGGAGACAGGCATTAGCATGTAGTAAAGCAGTAGCTGAGCACAACCAAGCGGAGCTGAGCAAGCTGGAATACAGACAGCAAACAGGATTTATCCCTGGAGCGTCTGGCAAGGTTACCGGAACAACTCGGCTTGAAGTGCGAGTAGGAAATCCGGCAGCATCCCGCCTAGACGATTCTAGAGGTAAAGCACTGAATGCTGGTCATGATAACCAGGCGAAGCCGAAAGACCTGACGGTCCCAATCACGTCTCTGACGAGATAGTGAGGAACCGGAGGCTGAATACCGAGAGACCTGCCGGTCCCAATCACCTCTCTTTCGAGATAGTGAGCGACCGGAGTCTGCAAGCTGAGAGACCTGCAATGTTAGTACCACATGTTATAAAGCAGCAAGTACATCATATGCATGGTATATGTACAGGGATGAAACTACCCTAGTACAAGCATTCGTTACAGAGCAATACATGTCCAGTCATTGGCACTCGGCCATACACAAATACAGGGACTCAGCCCAATACAGAATACATGAAATGGAATACATATCGACCCGACGAAGCGGGGAAACCCAAATGGAGGCGAGAGCGAGAACACTCGCATAACCAATGAAATAGGAAAGCAAGAGGATAGCGAGATCACTCGCCTAAATCACCGGAAAGCCGAAAAGGTCCGAAATCCATGGAACTCGGGACGCGCCATAATTATGAAAGGAGAGAGTGCACAGGAAGACGCGGGTTTTGGAAGTGAGACGCGAGGGTCGCAGACGCGGGAGTTAGCGTCGCGAGAATAACAGACACGGGAATCACAGACGCGGAAATAGCAGACGCGGGGTTCGCGTCGCAAGATGCCTCAAACGCGAGGTCTGCGTTCAAGTGCGGACGCGAGGGAAACGCGGACGCGGACGTGGGTTCTGCGTCGCGTTAACACAAGAAGAACACAAACGCGGGAATCACAGACGCGGGGATCGCGTCGCGATGGTGTCATAAACGCGGGGTTCAAGTCCCGTGTCCATGAAGGAAATGCGGACGCGAGTATAAACTCTGCGTCACGCCAATACAGAAACGCGCGGAGCGCGTTAAGGGATTGCCCAGACGCGGGGTTGAGATCCGCGTTAGGAAAGTCTTGGCGAGGAAAATCACTCGCCGACAAGATTCCTTGCCGCGCCCGACGAAGGGAAGTTCGGCCCCAATCCAAAAGGAGGGTACCGGCCCTAAGTCTTGCCAACGGAGAAGAACGCGGTCACAATCCAAAAGGAGGGACCGGTCTTCGAGTCTTGCCAACGAAAAAGAGCACGGCCCCAATCCAAAAGGAGTGGCCGGCCCTTGAGGAGATGGAGTGATGGTGGTTTGTGGAGGATTTTGATGGTGGTGGTATTTTCGGAGAAGGTAAAGGAGAAGGTGGAAGCTTTGGAGTTTGTGGTGGTTTCCATGGAGATGAAGGAGGAAGAAGATGAAGGTAAGGAGTTGGAGGAGTTGTAGTGGTGGTTGTTGTGGTGGAGATGAAGGAGGAGTTGGTGGAGGTTAAGGCTTTGGTGAAGAGAAAGAAGAGAAAATGAAGTGAAATGGAGAAGGAAAGGTATTTATAGGATTTGAGTTTGTAAAGTGATGCAAATAAATAAAGGAGAGGGGTTTTTGCAAAATGGGGAGATGAGGTGACTCTCTTGGCCACTTGGCTTGTTGTGATGATGAGAGAGGAGTGGGGTGTCTTGGAAATGACATTTGGAAGAGAAGGAATTAATGAAGAGAGAGAAAAGAGGATATCATAATGGTGTTGCATACCATATAGGACAAAAGCAATAAAGGAGGAAAATCTTGCATTCCCTTCACTTAAAACGCAGCCCTCACCTGCGTTTGGGCCGAATGGGTTAAACGCAGGGATTAAGCCGCGTTTAGGGAAAGCCAAAAGCTGCGTTTCAAAGAGGAGAGAGAAAGTCATGATAATGGATGAGATTTGATCTGAAGTGCATTAAATGCGGAATGGGGAGGATCTTCACAATAAATGCGGAATCCCAGGTTGGTGAGATCTGCGTTTCAGGAAGGAGAGAGAAAGTGGGGAAAAGACAGAGTGGAATATATGGAACAATCTCCTCGGTATCTGGGAAAATACCGGAAAAGCCCAAAAATAAAGTAATCCGGAAAGCTTCCCAAAAATCCTCAAAAATCATAAATATTATAAAATTATTTTTGGTGAAATCGGTTTTCAAAGATTCAATTTCATTTTCAAGATAAAAATCATAAGGTAAACCGTCAATCTCGGTATACACCGGATTGGCCGGATTTTGATAAAATCTGATAAATCCCAGAAAATGTATTTAGATAGAAAATATGATTTTAAGAAACATTGCCTAAAGGCACTTTTAGAAATTCCCAACCGTTTGTAAATTAAAAATCCGGGAATCGGTCAACGAAACTGGCCGACACCGGTTTTGAAGATTTTCAACTTAATTCCAGAAAATTCCAGAAAATCATATAAAATCTAGAATATTGGAAAACAATGTTCAAAACTGAAATCGGTCAAATCGGAATGCCAGAATGTCCAAACGAGCAATACTCTGGGATCGGGCCTTCGGTTCAAACTAAGGTTGACTCCGAATCCACGAATCCAAATTCAAGACAAAACGATCATGTAAACATGCATAATACAAAATAAATACGGGAAGTAAATCGAAAAATACGATCGAGAAATCTGAATACGCAACTAAGTACGTATTCCGGGAGCGGGGTGTTACAGCAAAAGCCTAGTATTATTTTGATAAAAATTAATTTGTTTGCATTAAAAAGAGAATTGATGTTTTGAATTTAACTTTGAAAAGTTTGCTTTTGATATGATCAAGATTAGTTCTAGGTTTCTAAAGAAAGAAAAACCCAAGGGAAATATACACCTTACGCATACACCAAGAATGTACACAAAGCACATCACACACATGCTCATATGTATGGTATGGTGTACACTTGTCCACATTGTGATCTCAAAGACCATCTTGCACAATATTACTATTCTAGATTAATTTAAAGAATAAGAATGTTTGGGTATGAGAAAAATACTAACCCTCAAGAACTCAAGAAGATATTGTCCTCCTTCAAGACTTAGGGGAAGGTGGTGCCTTGATGGTAAGTGCATTTGGAGCTTGAAGAACTAACCATTTTGATGCATCACTATCAAAAAAATAAGGTGGAAGAATACCACCTTTGAAATGGAGATTGCTAACTAAAGTCGTATTGGTAACATCTCCACTTATCTATGTGTTTACATTGCTTGAAAAATGATTATGATGATTAGTTTAGACTCTATAAATGTACCTCATGCTTTGAAATGATGAGTTGATTGACTAGTTTCATGCACGTGTATTAGTTTGCATGTTTAGACATTTTTGAGGAATTTAATTATTATACATGTTTTGATAACATGCGATTGATTTTATTTGGTTTATATTTAAATGCATACCATGTTAATAACCTAAGCTCTACAAGTTTGTATCATGTTTAATGTCTATGAGTTGTGATTGTTATCAATTATGCATGTGTTTTTGATATAAACATGTATTAGTATATTTTTGAAGATTTTTGATAATATATTTATCTTATTTATTAAGCATAAAATAAAGAAAGTAATTATGGACCTCAACTCTTAATCAAGAGAAATCATGAGGAGAAGTTCGGAATCTGTCAAGGGCATACAGCTTCATTTCTTGAGACATGTTTTATGAGTTTGTTTTATTAGTTTCTTACCTAATGTACTTGTAAATATTATTAAAACTTTGTTATATACTTGTATAATTTTGAGATACATTCTTAACCTTGTTTCTAACTTGATTCATATTTTATGTATACTCAATTCTTTTTTAGTTATATGTGTATATCCTACTTTTGATGATTTTTGCATCTATATATATACTTTTCTTTTAAAATGTATTTGATTTATTAATATAGTATTTGAATCATCTTTAAAGTCATTCTTTACATGGTCGTATTTTCATATTGATTTCAACAATTTTAATAATTATCTTTGAAAATACCACCCTTTGTTGGAGGTTGGTTGGTGATCATGCCTTTTATATGCATAAATGACTATTTCTTTGACATGTACATGTGATGGGTAATTTCAATGAGTTATACACATGATTCACATGATATTTAATTTTTTTATATACTCATTCTTACTTATCTATATAACATGCTCTAAATTGTAGTTGATATTCAATTGGTATACATGCATATATATGATTGATTGTGCATGTTTAACAATATTCATACATGTTGTTATAGTACAATTGGTTTAATGCTAAGCTACTATTCATTTCAAATTGGTATCATAAATTGGTATTAATTTTTACTGGCATCATTATTTTTAAAGCTTATACATTGATTCTGTGATTGTTTTAAAAAGAGAGAAGAAATTTCTTAATTTAAATTTTAATTGGTATCTTATTCTCTACTTTTTGAGAAAAGTATTTTCTTTTAGCAAATTATTCATATTTTTTTGGTATAAATTATTACGATTGGTATCTACATTTCAAATTATTTTTGCTAATTAGTATCTATGTTTATATTTATTTATAAGTGGTATTTTAAGTAATATAAATTTCAATAGGTATTTATTGTTTTGATTTCTACACATGTGTATCACTTTTAGTCTATGCAAGTATTGCTTATATGCAAAGAGAGTTAACATAATATCTCCCCTATATGTAAATTTATGATGAGTGTAGTGTATAAAGAAGAGTTTGACCTATTTTCTCTATATCATAAGGGGGAGCTTAACATTTCCATTTATATGTTGTATATTATGCTTATATGGGTTAGAGTTTAGTCATCCCTTCTACATGTAATGCATGTATGCATGAAGAGTTAACTTTACGTCTCTCCTCTTTATAGATTTATATACATTTCTATGTTTTGTTTACCCTTTGTTGAAGAATTGACAAAAAGAGAGAGAGAGAGATTTAGAGTTTATATATGCATATTATATTTATGCATATATATATATGATATGGATGATATGATGTATTGTTTATGAGCTTCATTGAATATCTTATTATTTATTTGTTATACATGAGTTAAGGGAGATTTTACAAAACTTTTCTCAAATTCATGTATATATATAACTCCATGAGTTTTGTCATAATCAAAAAAGGGGGAGATTGTTGGCCCAAAGATCCATCACTCTAATTTTGATGATGATTAATTTATGTAGTTATAGTCTTAACAATCTTGAGTTATTTAAGTTTCAGATAATCAATCAAAATCTTAATTGGTGATTAGCTTTTCCAAAAGACACAAAATCAAGTTTTAAAGTTAACTCAAGTTGATTCAAGAGCTCAAGTATAAAAAAACACATCTAGCACCCGATGATGGAGTCATGCTCAAAGAATCAAGCTATTGGATGCATTGAAGTACCACTAGAAGAAAAAGAAAATAATTTTTTTTATAAGATTTAGTTTTGTTATGATCAAATTTAGAGATTAGGGTTGCTCATGAGATTTAAACACACACAAAATTGATTATGTTTTTCGCTCAAAATATTGAAAAGATTTATGATAGACAAAAGAGTTTTTAGATCAAGTTTTTAGATTTGAAAAAATATTTTGAAGTGATTCAAGATTTACAAAAGAAGTTCAAATTTTACATTTGGTGTTGCTTCATGATCATGCATGTTTTTATGCTACAAAGAATTACATGAACTTACTTTTGTAAGTATTTATCAAAGGAATTTATAGGATTTTCAAATAGAATTTTGAAATGATTTTTAGAGAGATTTTTTTGGCCTTCTGTCAGTCGACCGCCCTGTCTGTCGATATACAGAGCTGAATGCTCTGCCGGTCGACAGGGCGGTCGATCGATTTTGCACTGACATGCACAAGTGTATCTTGTGCATATCAGTCGACCACCCGATCGACCGCGTATAGAGCAGTGCTCTCTATTTGTCATCATTGACCAACGATCGGTCAACCGACTGAGATGCATGATCACTTTGTTGAGCTCAGTTGACTGCCTGGTCGATCGCCCGGTCGACTAGTATTCCCAACGATCAGAAAAATGACCGTTGGTGGTCGACCACCCGATCGACCGACAGGCTTGATTAAGCCTGAATTTACCCCAAACAGGTATATTTTGACTATTTTGAATTTCTATCAATTGTTTTAATCCCCTATATATAGTGGGACTATAGAGAAACCCTATTACTAATTCTTAGTGATAAAATTCATATTTTCTCAACTTTTACAAAAGATTTTCAAAAGTTCTTCAAGTTTGTGCCAAAATTCCAAATTCTTGATTTAGTTTGTGCTTTCCTTCAAATCTCTTCAAGATTTTCTCACCACACAATTTCAAGAGCTCCATATCCTCATTCTTGATTATAGGGATTGTTTGTGATCATTTGTGATCTAGAAGATGGTCACCACTTTCTTATATTTGAGAAGTTATAGAGGTTGCGATCTCGAGTGAGCTTTCGAGCTCAAATTGTAGGTGTTGCGGCACCGAGTGAGGAATTTGCGGGTCTGAAACTTCTTACGGGAACTTGTACGAGTTGGTGATCTTGCGAGATCAATAATAGTGAAAATCCTTCATTGCGGTGAAGGCGGGACGTAGAGGAAGTGGCTCGAACTTCGAAACATATCTTCGTGTTTGTAATTGCCTTCTCTCTATCTCTCAACTCTACTCTTTTATATCTTGCATGCTATTATTGTGTTCATCTTTACATGCTTGATACCTATTATGCTATATTGATCTACTTGCATGGAATTGTTGAATTGTTCTCATCTGTGTTGAATTGCTAGTTAGCTTTAGTTTTTTAATTCCGCATTATTGCCATTGTTTTTATCCATTACCTATTCACCCCCTCTAGTTGATTTCAGGTTTCTCAACTTCTATACAAACATCTGCTGAAGCATAACATTACACTGATGAGTGAAGTCCTGTCGTGAGCCCAGCCTTACATTCAGTTAGAGAAGGTTATGAAGAGTTCCGTCAACCATTCTCAAGTGTGACAACGACAAAGAAAAGACGAACTCACAGCACGAGATTCTGACCTATGCTTGTAACTAAGCATTCCTGATTCTCTCTTTGAACCCACTCTGAGCCTTCAGAGCAGAACATCACTTCACCCGTTGAGGCTCCCCATTAACGATACCTTCAGTGCCATCAAGGACCAGCCATGAAAGTCGCCCGAAAATAATCCAATATGACCTTGCACTTTCCGGAGTGAAAGATTACTGTTCCTTCCACAAAAGCAAGGGACACAAGATTGTTCACTGCAAAAATCTCCGGTGGTACCTGTAAGGACATGTCCATCAAGACTTCCTCAAAGAGTACATTTTTACCTTCGAGGCAACCTCTGACATAGGACAGCTAAGCGCTCCACTTTCTACCCAACCACAACATACAATCACTCAGTATAAAGCGACTGAGTGACACGATTCCTCCTACAAAGGCAGGGAAGTACCTCAACCAATAACAACGCCTGTTTTTCCTTTAAAGCCCGTGTATTTTATTTTCAATGATGAAATAAAAATGCTTTTTGCTCTTAACCATTTCCATGCCACCCTGCTGATGGGAGTGTCCCCCATCAGATTCCTAAACGCTTGTACATCCCATTGTGGAAGTGTTTCCCTATCAGAGACGAAAACACAAGCACTAACCTATAAGCTCCCTCTCGATTAGTCTATAGGCAGTCAAAATCCTCCGTTGTGGGAGTGTCCTCTGCTCAGAGTCCCTGCCTCACTGATGGGAGTGTCCCCTATCAGGATCCCTGACACTTGTACGTCCCGATGTGGGAGTGTCGCCCACTCAGAGGATGCAACGCAAGCAAGCACCAGCCTATGGGTTCCTCTCGATTAGCCCATGGGCAGTCAGAAAGGGAGTATCGCCCATTCAGAGTTCCTACTTTGCTGCATGAATTTTTCTCTCTCAAAGCCCTACCAAGTTTGTAGGTATCGTAAAGGGATTACCCCCACTCGAAGATTAACATCGCAAATTGTAACGCCCCGATCCGGCGGGTATGGAGACGTTACAGCAACGTATATACGCAGGTCAGAAATACCCTCACGTATATACGCTAAGCATCAGTACAGGCAAGAATCAGAGTACGGAAGCAAGTGGTGCATTATACATTCCAACACATGAGTACAATTACAAAGTTATCACCAGAGGTGATCCAATATTACATGAATATTACATCACTGATATGCGCAATTGTGAGATTTACAAAGAGATGTACAAGTATGATCAGTACAAAAGGCACTCACGAGTTTACAAAAGGAAAACTCGAGAGGCACACAGGGGGCCTGGAAGGATAGAGCTTCAGATGGTCTGCTGGAGATCCACGCTACCGCTGCGCCATTCTGATCAGCAACTGGAAGAATCCACGCGCTCCAAGCTCTATGACCTGGACATGAGGATCCAGGGGAGTCAGATGAAACTCCCCAGGCGAGAGGTGAAGCAAAAGCCAAGTGGCGAGTAAGGGTAAGTACATGTATAGTGATAAAACCGAATAAAGCCGAGGACAAGCAAATCTGATTGTATGGTTTCAGGTCACGATTTCATGAGATTAGTACTTCGAAGGAATAATCCAAACAAGGAAACCCTCATCTATATACCTTTATCTCATGTCACCATAATCCAAGCATATACAATCCGACTGTACTCAGGGCATGATAAGATAATGAACAGGAGGCAAGTGGATACAAGGGATAAAGCAGAGTATGAGCAGTTAATACGATAATACTCATAAAGCCGAAAATCTGAAGTAAAATCCAGGACAAGCAAATATGGCAAGGCATATCACAGATTCATAGCCGTTTAAGTCGCAGGCTTCAGTATGCGTCCCATTCCACATACCTCTACTTACAACTTAAAGAGCCGGTTATTATCTTGACACTTTATTATTACTCGTCTTACCCTGATATCTAGCTATGTGAACTAGCGTCCCGGCACACATAGATCCATATCCGAGTAAGGCAAGATTGTTATTGAAAACCAGCGGGGGTATCAACGAACTATGTTTACAGTGGGTCCCGTACATACCCGGACCACGGCCCAGGATTGTTCCGTTGCTTGGTGGACGGAACCTGCCGCAAGGCGATCAGGAGGGTCTTATAGAATGCCCTTAACAAGATGGTACCAAGAAGGAGGGAGCCAGCACTCCCCTCGGTCGCCTGGAGGCCCACAGGTCAGACCGGAAGTTTTAGTTGCACAACATGCCTAGTACCACTGTAAACACGAACACATATTGATAGCCGCAAGTTTCCCCCGACCCGATGCGAGTTGTTCCTTTTTATGATTTATTATGTAGTTATCAAATTTACGGGAATAACAGATACAAGACAGGATCAGGAGTTCAGGAGTACATAAGTACTTTAGAGTCAGGTCACTGTATATACAATACAGGATAACAAGTACAAGATTCAAGTCACTGCATGTAATGCAGGATAACAAGTATAGTATTCTCGTAAATGAGATAATCACAGGTCAAGTATATCATGCCGGGTGTCAAGTGATAGCATGACAGGAGGATGATATTAGACAGGTAACCAGTCATGTCAAGAGATTGATATTAGTCCGGTGGCAAGTCATGTCATAACAAGGGATCTTGCCACGTAGTATCATGTCATGGTGTCAGGTGATAACACAACAGTTGTCAGGTGGTACAAACAGGAGTTAAATAGTAGCATGTATAAAGCATGTCAGGTAAGAACATGGCATGTGGTAGAATAGTAGCTGAGCACAATCAAGCGAAGCTGAGCAAACTGTATTTAACACTGGAGCGTCTGGCATGATTACCGGGACAACTCGGCTTAAGGTGCGAGTAGGAATTCCGGCAGCATCTCGCCTAGACGAATCTAGTGGTAAAGTGCTGAACGCTGATCATGATAACCAGGCGGAGCTGAACAAGCTGGAGGCACAGGCAGCGAACAGGGTTTAGACACTAATACGCTTGGCGAGGTTACCGGGATAACTCTTTTTAGAATACGAGCAGAAAGTCCGGTAGCAAACTGCCTAGACGAATTTAGTGAATAAAGCACTGAGCGCTAAGCATGCTCACCTGACGGAGCTGAGAAACCTGACGATCCCAATCACGTCTCTTTCGAGATAGTGAGTGACCGGAGGCTGAAGGGTCCAGGGAAACCTGACGGTCCCAATCACGTCTCTTTCGAGATAGTGAGTGACCGGAGGCTGAAGGGTCGGTCACGCATAGTATAAAGCAGTAAAATACATCACAGGCATGGTTTATGTACAAGAATGAAACTACCCTAATACAAGCATTCGTCACAGAGCAATACATGTCCAGTCATTGGCACTCGGCCATACACAGATACAGGGACTCGGCCCAATACACAATACATGAAAACATGAAGTAAAATACATATCGACCCGACAAAGCGGGGAAACCCAAATGGAGGCGAGAGCGAGGACACTCGCCTAAATCTCCGGAAAGCCGAAAAGTCTGGAATCCAGGGAACTCGCGCCCGCGCCATAAATGTAATATATATATATATAGAGAGAGAGAGAAAGTGAAGAGGAGAGAGAAAGAGTTAGAGAGAGAAAGGGGGAGAAACCTAGAGAGAGAAATAGACACAGGGAGATGCGGGTTTTTGAGGGAGAGACGCGGGGGCGCAGACGCGGGAGTCGCGTCGCGGGAATAGCAGACGCGGGAATCACAGACGCGGGAGTCGCAGACGCGGGAGTCGCGTCGCGGGAATAGCAAACGCAGGAATCACAGACGCGGGAGTCGCGTTGCGAAGATACCACAAACGCGGGGTTCGAGACCCGCGTTCAAATCAGGCCATGAGGAGAACGCAGACGCGGTCGTGGGTTCCGCATCGCGTTAACACGAGAGGAACACAGACGCGGGCATGGACTTCGCGTCGCGCCAATACATGAATGCGAAGATCCGCGTCAAGCGATTGACTGGACGCGGGATGAGATCCTTATCAGTAATTTACAGAGAAGGGAGATCTAGAGAGAGAAAGGGGGAAAGAGAGATTATTCAGGAGAGAGAGGGAGAGTACAGATGAGAGAGAGAGATGAGAGAGAGAGAGAGAGTGAGTGTGAGATCCAGGAGAGAGAGAGAGAGAGAGTCAACAGGAGAGAGAGAGAGAGAGAAGGGGGCGGTTGCCCCCCTCTCACAGCACAGCGCCCCCCCTCTGGGGACGCTCGGCCAGGCCGCCGGCCAGGCGGCGGCGCCGGCCGCCGGCAAGGAGGGGAGTGGCGCCGGCCACTCCCCAGGAGAGGGAGGAAAGAGGGGCCGCTGCCCCCTCAACAGAGAGGAAGAGAGGGGGGCTGTTGCCCCCCTCAGCCCACGCACAGGTGGGCCCCCCTGGCCGCCCACGGCCGCCGGCACACCGCCGGCGGCGCCAGAACTGGGGTGGCGCCGGCCACCCCAGGGAGAAGAAGGAGGGGGCTGCTGCCCCCTCCACAGCAGCGCACAGGGGGCCCGAGGCCCCCTGGCCGCGCCCAAGGCCGCCGGCGCCACGCCGGCGGCGGTCAGCCCCCGCCGGGGGTGCCGGAGGAGGAGAGGCCGGCGGCGGTTGAGGTCGCCGCGGCCGGATCAGTGGGAGGAAGGAAGGGAAATGGAAAGAAAAGAAAAAGAAAAGAAAGAAAGGAAAAAGAAAAGGAGAGAGGGAAAGGAGGTGGCCGGATTTTGGGGGTCTCTCGCCGGCGTCGTGGTGGCCGGAGGCGCCGGTGGTGGTCACCGGAAAGCTGGGTCGCTGGTTGGGGCTTCAGCCTCACCATGAAGAAGAAGAAGGGAAGAGAAAAAAAATGAAGGGAAAAGAAAAGAAAAAGAAAAGAAAAAGAGAAAGAAAAGGAGAGAGAGTGTGATAGTGATAGATGATGGGAGAGGAAATAAATGAGAGAGGGGGGGTGGTGTCGCCCACGTGGAGGGGAGTGGGCTGCGGTTGGTGGGAGAAAAGAAAGGAAAGAAAGAAAGAAAGAAAAGATAAAAATAATAATATTATAATATGGTCGCGAAAAATCGACTGTTCCGGAAAAATCCCAAAAAATATCCGGAGGTAGAAAACGTCATCCTGAGGAATAATATGAAATCGGTTTTCAGAAATAAAATCCCGTTTTCAAATTAAAAATCCCGAAAGTCAACCGCCGATACCGGTCTACACCGGGTCGGTCGGATTTTCATAAATTCATAAAATCCTCAGAAAAAGTATTTAGATAGAAAATGTGATTTTAAGAAATAATTTAAAAGGCACTTCTAGTAATTCCAATCGGTTTATAAATTAAAAATCTGGGAGTCGGTCAGCGGCACTGGTCGACACCGGTTTTGAAGATTTTCAACTTAATTCAGAAAAATTCCAAAAAATCATAGAAAATATAGAATATTGGAAAATGATGTTTAAAACTGAAATCGGTCAAATCAGAATACCAGAATGATCAAATCGAGCAATACCCTAGGATCGGGCCCTCGGTTCAGATTAGGGCTGACTCCGAGTCCCCGAATCCAAATCCAAGACAAAACGTTCATATAAATAATTCATAATACAAAACAAATACAAGAAGTAAATCAAAAAATATGATCGAAAAATCTGAATACGCAACTAAGTACGTATTCTGGAGCGGGGTGTTACAATCCATCCACCTTACAAAAAATTGCGTCCTCGCAATTTCGATAAGGGGTAAATTGAACACAAGGAGGACAAGGACGGGAATTATACCAATTAAGATATGAAGCACTATAGGTAGGGCTCTCAAGTTGGCTGAATAACAATCGGGATATAGATAACTTCTGTACTTCCGACTGCATAAATCTTCGAACAATGCCGAATAATACTGACTGATAACACAGCTTTGCAATAGAATTCCCGCTGTACTGCATACTCAATGTCGCTCCAAGAATGAGCCAGAATACCAAAGATAAAGAAAACCCCTGATAGTCCTGAGCATAATAAAGAAGACCGATAATTGAGAATTCTGAATACCAGGCATCGATCACTCTGAAAGATATAGCAGAGAATGTAGAATATCCGTAGAGAATCCCGACTATTGACTTCTGAAAGATAACCCGTTCGAGATCAATCCTGGGAATACCTAAGCTTCACAGAGTTGACCGAAGAGATCACATAATAGCTTCATTCAGAACCAGCCACTACCCCTCTGGTATATCCATATCTTAAGTTGGTATAAAGGCTTCGAAAAACCAAAACCGGGAAAGATAGGAAGGATTAGGGATCAAAGGAAAGATGATCAAGAAAATAGATAACTCTGTACTTGTAGTTGGATTGTATAACCAGGACTCTTGTATTCCAGTTGCAAATCTCTTTACCATTAATTTGCCGTCTGGACGTACTGAGGATGTAGAGCCTAAGCTCTGATACCACCCTGTAACGCCACGATCCGGCGGGTACGGAGACGTTACTGCAACGTATATACGCAGGTCAGAAATACCCTCACGTATATACGCTAAGCATCAGTGCAGGCAAGAATCAGAGTACGGAAGCAAGTGGTGCATTATACATTCCAACACATGAGTACAATTACAAAGTTATCACCAAAGGTGATCCAATATTACATGAATATTACATCACTGATATGCGCAATTGCGAGATTTACAAAGAGATGTACAAGTATGAACAGTACAAAAGGCACTCACGAGTTTACAAAAGGAAAACTCGAGAGGCACACAGGAGGCCTGGAAGGATAGAGCTTCAGATGGTCTGCTGGAGATCCACGCTACCGCTGCGCCATTCTGATCAGCAACTGGAAGAATCCACGCGCTCCAAGCTCCATGACCTGAACATGAGGATCCAGGGGAGCAGATGAAACTCCCCAGGCGAGAGGTGAAGCAAAAGCCAAGTGGCGAGCAAGGGTAAGTACATGTATAGTGATAAAACCGAATAAAGCCGAGGACAAGCAAATCTGATTGTATGGTTTCAGGTCACGATTTCATGAGATTAGTACTTCGAAGGAATAATCCAAACAAGGAAACCCTCATCTATATACCTTTATCTCATGTCACCATAATCCAAGCACATACAACCCGACTGTACTCAGGGCAATATAAGATAATGAACAGGAGGCAAGTGGATACAAGGGATAAAGCAGAGTATGAGCAGTTAATATGATAATACTCATAAAGCCGAAAATCCGAAGTAAAATCCAGGACAAGCAAATATGGTAAGGCATATCACAGATTCATAGCCGTTTAAGTCGCAGGCTTCAGTATGCGTCCCATTCCACATACCTCTACTTACAACTTAAAGAGCCGGTTATTATCTTGACACTTTATTATTACTCGTCTTACCCTGATATCTAGCTATGTGAACTAGCGTCCCGGCACACATAGATCCATATCCGAGTAAGGCAAGATTGTTATTGGAAACCAGCGGGGGTATCAACGAACTATGTTTACAGTGGGTCCCGTACATACCCGGGACCACGGCCCAGGATTGTTCCGTTGCTTGGTGGACGGAACCTGCCGCAAGGCGATCAGGAGGGTCTTATAGAATGCCCTTAACAAGATGGTACCAAGAAGGAGGGAGCCAGCACTCCCCTCGGTCGCCTGGAGGCCCACAGGTCAGACCGGAAGTTTTAGTTGCACAACATGCCTAGTACCACTGTAAACACGAACACATATTGATAGCCGCAAGTTTCCCCCGACCCGATGCAAGTTGTTCCTTTTTATGATTTATTATGTAGTTATCAAATTTACGGGAATAACAGATACAAGACAGGATCAGGAGTTCAGGAGTACATAAGTACTTTAGAGTCAGGTCACTGTATATATAATACAGGATAACAAGTACAAGATTCAAGTCACTGCATGTAATGCAGGATAACAAGTATAGTATTCCCGTAAATGAGATAATCACAGGTCAAGTATATCATGCCGGGTGTCAAGTGATAGCATGACAGGAGGATGATATTAGACAGGTAACCAGTCATGTCAAGAGATTGATATTAGTCCGGTGGCAAGTCATGTCATAACAAGGGATCTTGCCACGTAGTATCATGTCATGGTGTCAGGTGATAACACAACAGTTGTCAGGTGGTACAAACAGGAGTTAAATAGTAGCATGTATAAAGCATGTCAGGTAAGAACATGGCATGTGGTAGAATAGTAGCTGAGCACAATCAAGCGAAGCTGAGCAAGCTGGAGTGTTCAGACAGCAAACAGTATTTAACACTGGAGCGTCTGGCATGATTATCGGGACAACTCGGCTTAAGGTGCGAGTAGGAATTCCGGCAGCATCTCGCCTAGACGAATCTAGTGGTAAAGTGCTGGACGCTGATCATGATAACCAGGCGGAGCTGAACAAGCTGGAGGCACAGGCAGCGAACAGGGTTTAGACACTAATACGCTTGGCGAGGTTACCGGGATAACTCGTTTTAGAATACGAGCAGAAAGTCCGGTAGCAAACTGCCTAGACGAATTTAGTGAATAAAGCACTGAGCGCTAAGCATGCTCACCAGACGGAGCTGAGAAACCTGACGATCCCAATCACGTCTCTTTCGAGATAGTGAGTGACCGGAGGCTGAAGGGTCCAGAGAAACCTGACGGTCCCAATCACGTCTCTTTCGAGATAGTGAGTGACCGGAGGCTGAAGGGTCGGCCACGCATAGTATAAAGCAGTAAAATACATCACAGGCATGGTATATGTACAAGAATGAAACTACCCTAATACAAGCATTCGTCACAGAGCAATACATGTCCAGTCATTGGCACTCGGCCATACACAGATACAGGGACTCAGCCCAATACACAATACATGGAAACATGAAGTAAAATACATATCGACCCGACAAAGCGGGGAAACCCAAATGGAGGCGAGAGCGAGGACACTCACCTAAATCTCCAGAAAGCCGAAAAGTCTGGAATCCAGGGAACTCGCACCCGCGCCATAAATGTAATATATATATATATATATATATATATATATATATATATATATATATATATATATATATATATATAGAAAGTGAAGAGGAGAGAGAAAGAGTTAGAGAGAGAAGGGGGAGAAACCTAGAGAGAGAAAGAGACACAGGGAGACGCGGGTTTTTGAGGGAGAGACGCGGGGGCGCAGACGCGGGAGTCGCGTCGCGGGAATAGCAGACGCGGGAATCACAGACGCGGGAGTCGCGTCGCGGGAATAGCAAACGCAGGAATCACAGACGCGGGAGTCGCGTTGCGAAGATACCACAAACGCGGGGTTCGAGACCCGCGTTCAAATCAGGCCATGAGGAGAACGCAGACGCGGTCGTGGGTTCCGCATCGCGTTAACACGAGAGGAACACAGACGCGGGCATGGACTCCGCGTCGCGCCAATACATGAATGCGAAGATCCGCGTCAAGCGATTGACTGGACGCGGGATGAGATCCTTATCAGCAATTTACAGAGAAGGGAGATCTAGAGAGAGAAAGGGGGAAAGAGAGATTATTCAGGAGAGAGAGGGAGAGTACAGATGAGAGAGAGATGAGAGATAGAGAGTGAGTGTGAGATCCAGGAGAGAGAGAGGGAGAGAGTCAACAGGAGAGAGAGAGAAGGGGGGCGGTTGCCCCCCTCTCACAGCACAGCGCCCCCCCTCTGGGGGCTCGGCCAGGCCGCCGGCCAGGCGGCGGCGCCGGGCGGCGCCGGCCGCCGGCAAGGAGGGGAGTGGCGCCGGCCACTCCCCAGGAGAGGGAGGAAAGAGGGGACCGCTGTCCCCTCAACAGAGAGGAAGAGAGGGGGGCTGTTGCCCCCCTCAGCCCACGCACAGGGGGGCCCAGGTGGGCCCCCCTGGCCGCCCACGGCCGCCGGCACACCGCGGCGGCGCCAGAACTGGGGTGGCGCCGGCCACCCCAGGGAGAAGAAGGAGGGGGCTGCTGCCCCCTCCACAGCAGCGCACAGGGGCCCGAGGCCCCCTGGCCGCGCCCCAGGCCGCCGGCGCCACGCCGGCGGCGGTCAGCCCCCGCCGGGGTGCCGGAGGAGGAGAGGCCGGCGGCGGTTGAGGTCGCCGCGGCCGGATCAGTGGGAGGAAGGAAGGGAAATGGAAAGAAAAGAAAAGAAAGAAAGGAAAAAGAAAAGGAGAGAGGGAAAGGAGGTGGCCAGATTTTGGGGGGTCTCTCGCCGTCGTCGTGGTGGCCGGAGGCGCCGGTGGTGGTCACCGGAAAGCTGGGTCGCTGGTTGGGGCTTCAGCCTCACCATGAAGAAGAAGAAGGGAAGAGAAAAAAAATGAAGAGAAAAGAAAAGAAAAAGAAAAGAAAAAGAGAAAGAGAAGGAGAGAGAGAGAGTGTGATAGTGATAGATGATGGGAGAGGAAATAAATGAGAGAGGGGGGGTGGTGTCGCCCACGTGGAGGGGAGTGGGCTGCGGTTGGTGGGAGAAAAGAAAGGAAAGAAAGAAAGAAAGAAAAGATAAAAATAATAATATTATAATATGGTCGCGAAAAATCGACTGTTCCGGAAAAATCCCAAAAAATACCTGGAGGTAGAAAACGTCATCCTGAGGAATAATATGAAATCGGTTTTCAGAAATAAAATCCCATTTTCAAATTAAAAATCCCGGAAGTCAACCGCCGATACCGGTCTACACCGGGTCGGTCGGATTTTCATAAATTCATAAAATCCTCAGAAAAAGTATTTAGATAGGAAATGTGGTTTTAAGAAATAATGTAAAAAGGCACTTCTAGTAATTTCAATCGGTTTATAAATTAAAAATCCGGGAGTCGGTCAGCGGCACTGGTCGACACCGGTTTTGAAGATTTTCAACTTAATTCAGGAAAATTCCAGAAAATCATAGAAAATCTAGAATATTGGAAAATGATGTTTAAAACTGAAATCGGTCAAATCAGAATACCAGAATGACCAAATCGAGCAATACCCTAGGATCGGGCCCTCGGTTCAGATTAGGGCTGACTCCGAGTCCCCGAATCCAAATCCAAGACAAAATGTTCATATAAATAATTCATAATACAAAACAAATATAAGAAGTAAATCAAAAAATACGATCGAAAAATCTGAATACGCAACTAAGTACGTATTCTGGAGCGGGGTGTTACACAAATTCACCAAGATACTCTATACCCAACCAACCATGCTGGAGATAGAAAATTAAAATCCCTGAGAGGCACATTCTGAAAACCAAAGGTAAATGCAAACCAGGTAAGATCCGAACACGAACCACCTTTATTCCAATAATATTCATTTTGTTTATTGTGCTATATCTTACATACAAGACATTCTTTTACATCCCTGTGGTTACATCTTTTCCCCTGCTGATGGGAGTGTCCCTTATCAGAATCTCTGACGCATATATGTCCCAATGTGGGACTGATCCCCGCTCGGAGACGACAACACAAGACAAGCTTACAGACTCCTTCTTGATTAGCCTACGGGTAGTTGAAACCCTCCGCTGCTGGGATCTCTCCCAATCGGATCCCAAAGTTTGCAAGTATTGTTGATGGAATACCCCACTCGGAAATAACAACACAAATCCATTGACACTCAGTTGCCAGCCAACCATACTAGAGATAGAGATCTCCACTCTGAAGAGGTATGATCATATCAATTCCAAAAAGCTTATGGTAAAAACAAATCAGGTAAGATCTAAACATTATTATTTTCATTCCAAAGATATTTTCATTCTGAATACCATTCCCTTAAATTTATTTGATTACATCTGATAAGTGTAATACAAAAATCCTTTTACATATTTGTCTTTATATTTTTGAAAAGAAATACAACATATTTGAATCTAGACTCTCTGACCCTGCCACTATTAATAGTCCTCTGGCGCTGAACAGTGATATATTCATCAGAGGCTGTCTCCCAGAAGCAATCATTCATCTTCATCCACGCCATAACTCTTAAATAAGCAATCCTATGCCCCACCTCCGCCTCCCACCAAGGCATCAAAATGAGGACTTCCAAGATGTCTACAGGAGGCATGACAATGCCTATGCCACCAGTCAAACTCTGGCAAGACACGCAAGAAGGTGATGGCATCATATCCCCTCCGAGGTGCTCTGTGGGAGAGCTCTGAACTCCAGGAATAGGAATAGTTCATTCGTGCATTCAGCCAGCGAGCTCCCTCTCCTTCCTCCTCGTACACGCCATTAGGAAAGAGATCGATAGTCTTAAGGTTGAAGCTTGTGTTGGCCCAGGTTACAATCACCCATGATTAGTGTATTTTGATGATTACAAAACATATTAGTTATTTGTACTAATAATATTTGTTGTTTAAGTGTGTTTCAGGTTTCTATTCATTCTAGAAGTCTTCTCTCACAAATACAAGGATTTGGACTCAAGTCAACTCCAATTGGGCTCAAGGAACAAGTGTTGAAGATCATATGAAGAAGCCTATTGAAGATCTTGAAGTCCTTAGAATCATTGTAAGAATAGAATGTTAAAGTTTGAGTCTTGGTTATTTGGCTCTAGGATACACACACACACAAAATTTGGTTTTGATAAAATTTGGTCTTGTTTTCATTTTCAAAATTTGGTTTCATGCCTTAGTAGAGATTTACATGAACCTAAGTTTTATAAAATAAATATCTTGTCTAGATCATGTATACATACTCCTACTAACATGTCACTCTAGTTTGTTTAAACCTAAAACAATTTTTCAAATTTTTCCAAGTTCAAAATCCTGCAGTTTTTCCCATTTCAGGCTGACCGGCCGACCGGCCCGGTCGACCGGCGCCATAGCCTGGACGTGCACGTCTGTGCACGTCCGTCGGTCGACCGCACCGGTCGACCGACCAAGAGCACACTGCTCTCTGGTTTTCTGAGTCGACCGGACCGGTCGACCGGAAGAAGAAAACTGTGTTTCCTCTTTTGGGACGGTCGACCGGACCGGTCGACCGAGAGCCAACGGCTCTTTGCAGCTGGGCTGGCGGTCGACCGGACCGGTCGACCGCCAGGCCTGCAACAATCCAACGGCTCTTTCCTCTTTGGGCAATTCTGAAAATCTGTTTCTTTTTTCTGCTTTAACAGATTTTTAGAGTGTTGTTGGGGAGCTTTTGCAGGTCAAATTAGGTGTAAAGAAATTGTTTTTAACCTATTTTCAACCCTATAAATAGAGGAGAAGTCTCTCTTGCATGGCATCAAGAAAAATCCTCAAGTTTGTGTTGTTTTCAAAAGAGAAAAGAAAAGAGTTTAAAGCCTTCATTCCAATTCTTTTAAAGTTTGTTTTTCAGTTGTGTTTGATTGTCTATATCACTCTACAACTGAAGTTTTCTCACCACACTTCATAGAGCCAAAAATCCTATACTCATTCTATAGTGAAGTTGTAATAAAAGTGAGAGTGTTTGTAAAAGAGTTTGAGAAAAAGTGTAGTGATCTTGTTGTGATCACTTTGTTCTTGTAATCCTTTCCTTGTGGAGCAACCTCTTCGGTAGAGGTCCTTTGTACTCGGTGGAGCTCGGTGCTCGGTCTTCGGTAGACCAAATTGTAAAGGCGTCCTCGGTGGATAGTGGAAACCCTTCACGGAGGTGAAGGCGGGAGTAGAGCGGTGGCTCGAACCTCGAAACAAATATTTGTGTTTGCGATTGCCTTTGCGTCCAATTCTTGCTTTAAATTCCTCTAACACTTTATTGCTCCTTATTGCTTGCTTGTGATCTTGTATCTTCCTTGTGCTTTTAATTCAAGCTTGTAATTCTTGTGATATATTGTGTGCATCTCATTTCTCATCATCATACTTTGCCTTGATCGATCATATCTCAATACAACAAGGTTGCATTGCGCACCTCTAACCCATATCTAGGGGAATTGGGAGGAAGGAGTTCAGAACCTCGCAAGGGGTATTCGACTCTTAGTCTTGTTTTTGAGAGATCGTTGCATCATTCATCATACTTAGTTCAAAAGATTATTAGATTAGCAATTACACCTATTCACCCCCCCTCTAGGTGTTTTTCAGCTTGCTCACCCAAAATCGAGTGACCCGAAAACTAGATCACCCGTTGAAGCAAGAATCCTACATGTCACTCTCGATGGCGGCATCTTATCAAGGTGACTAATGTGCCATAACAGCCTCTTCACTACAACTAATGCAACATATCGGTCAAACTCCCTAGAAGAGAGAGCCTGTCCACTGCTCCCTTATCCTCATCCTCCTTTTTCTTTTCCTTTTTCCATCTGACAAAGAGAAAAGAGGAGATCATGGCGGCTCAGCAAGGAAAGAAGAAATTAGGGTTTTGAAGTAAGGGTTTTTTAAGAAGACAACGGAGATGATTTCCTCTTACATGCCTTTCTCTATTTATAGATAGACGAGAAGCCATACCACCTTCAATTCAAACTACTAATCCTTGGAAAATCAGCCCACTTTTAGAGATTTTTGGTCAACAGTAAAAGCAGAAGATTGACCGTTGCACCAGACCATAAAATCCTACAATCTCAGTCATAATGAAGTCAGGATTCCAAAAGGAGAAGGATGCGTCCTTTTAGAAATCTAGCCGACTGATGTAATAATTGGCAACCTGCTATCCAATCTATAATTAATTTCAAAAGATTTGCAGTGACCCAAAGAGATTTGTCATATGCTCCTCTATCCATAAGTGCCAAAGTGAATTTAAGGTATTGAGAATCTCTCCGATCCACTTTGCTCCCCCGACTTTCCTTCCGAAGGCTCTATCAAGTGAGAAAGCAGGGGCATCTGTAGTGATCAAAATTTGACCCATACCAAGATGATGACACGTGTCCAAACTAATGAAGGTTCCCCCCGACACATTCGTAATTCTCAAAGTCCATCTTGAAGTCACTGCCACATCTGGCCTTCTCATAGCTTCCTTTCATTCTAAAGGCATTTCCGATTTGGAGCCGCATTCTGCCAATCCAAGGCCTTTACTACTCTGAGCTCCGATCCTTTCCCTTTCTTAAGTTTTTAGCTCCAAACTTGAAGCTCCAATAACAGATCATCCTTGAGCTCCGCCAATAGATATGCACCTCCGTCCTCCCTCACGTTTATAACGTGTAACGCCCTTGTCAGTGTAGGCAATTATGGATAGTTGCAGATTTTCTAGCATGCAATTCCAACCAGTGCCAGTGATTACGGCTGTTATAACAAATTCAACACGTGCATATCATGCAGTTACAACAGTCCATCAATTCCGCCTCCACGTCAACATCCATGTCAGGTATATACTATCCTTCTTCTTTAAGGAGAAGGAGATGACATCCTTGATCCTCAGAGCACACACCCCACGATAGTGAAAGTTTTCCTATTCCAGTCCATCATCCGCTACACTGAAAGTTTTCCTGTTCTATTATGCTATCCACTACACAAGCAGTTTCTTGTGCTAGTCGACCATTACACACCAGCAATTTTCCTCTGTTAGTCCGTTCTTTCCTTTCAAAATACTGATTCTAACGCCTGAGGGTCTTAGGCCGGCACCATCCGGTGCTCCTGACCGGAAAGGTGTCTCTTCCCTGTGTGTTCTAGCAGGTCTGATCGTGAGCGTCCAGTTGCTTGTGCTGGAGATTTATCCATGGCAAATTGGTGAGATTTTTCCCACCACACCATGATATCAATCTATTTAAATGAATAATTTTAAAATAAAAGTTATCATATTTGAATTATCTCAAGTTAACTAAACACTGTAAAAATGAAAAATATACCTTATATAGCTCTACAATATACGTACCTCTAGATTAATAAACTAATCTTTTTATTTTTTAAATATTACAAAGATAATAATTTTTATTATAACATAAGGTAGTTGATCCTCTACATTTGTAAAATTTTATTACTTCAAATAAAAAGTAGTACTCAGAGATAAAGAAGAAGGAGAAGAATACTTAATTGTGTAATGATCAGATATCGTTAGCTATGGTTCTTGGTTGTATTTATATACACATATTGACCACATGTTTACACTGATTTAGGAGAAACAATAGGAAACATTGATTGAGAAAGAATGAGAAACACATAGTGTATGAGTCCCATATGTTCCTATCTTCATGGAGAGATTTTAGGATCTGCTTGATTTCATGAGGGATTTCTTTCATATGGATCACATGTTTTACATAAGTCACGTGTTGTCATTGATATCTCGAACACCCCCCACAAGCGAAGCGGGTTCGAAAGAACTGAAAGCTTGTTCTTCAGCATAGAAAACCTTAATGAGTTCAAAAGTTTAGTAAGGATGTCTACTAGTTAGTTTTTAGTGCTCTCAAACTGAACATCTAGGACTCCATTGGGAACATAGTCCCGCACAAAATGAATGTTGATCTCAACATGTTTGGAGCGAGAGTGACAAATAGGATTGACCGAGAGATATGTTGTACTGAGGTTATCACAGAGTACTATTGGGAGAGATTGCGGAAGTCCAAGCTCACGAAATAATGACTGCAACCAAACGACCTCTGTTGTAGCATTGGCCACACCTCTATATTCAGCCTCAGTGCTAGATCGTGCCACAGTGCACTGTTTCTTCGAGTTCCAAGAAATGAGATTTGTACCAAGAAAGACACAATAGCCACTGGTGGATTTTCAATCATCAATTGACCCTGCCTAATCTGCATCAGTGTAAGCAATAAGCTGGATAAAAGAATGACGAGACAGAAAAAGGCCATACTGAATGGTAGATTTGAGGTAACAGAGGATCCATTTTATAACGCTCCAATACTCATCGGTTAGAGCTTGCATGAACTGAGCGATCTTGTTCACCGAGAAGGCAATATCGGGTCTGATAAAACATAGGTATTGTAGAGCCCAATCATACTTCGATAGACAAAAAAAATTAGAGAGAGGTTTGCTAACAACCTTGGAGAGCTTACAGGAAGTAGCCATAGGCGAGCTGACGGGCTTGACACCATCCATCTTGAGCTGGAGAAGCAAGTCACAGATGTACTTCTGTTAAGAGAGAAAGAGACTTGAGGGTGTACGGTGACACTCCACGCCCAAAAATAGTGCAGTGGGCCGAGGTCTTTTAATGAGAACTCTTGGTCTAGTTCATGAATAAGACGAGTGACAGCCTGTGAATCATTTCCTGTGATGATGATGTCGTTTACATAGATAAGAGCCAGAAGAAGATTTGTCCTGACTCGTCGGAGGAAGAGAGACGTGTCAGACTTGGAGCCCACAAAGCCTATTGTGACTAGATAACTGTTGAGGCGAGAAAACAAGGCCCGTGGAGTCTGTTTGAGGCCATAGATACTACGGTGAAGCTTGCATACATGAGTGTGATGAGCGGAATCGATGAACCCCGAAGATTATTCCATGTAGATCGTCTAAGTAAGAAAACCCAGTAAAAATACATTATTCACATCCAACTGTTGAATAGACTAACCCTTGGAGACGACCAGACTGCATACGATACAGACAGTGGTCGATTTAATGACCGGACTGATTATCTCACCATAGTCTAATCCTGATTGTTGATGAAAATCCTTGACCACCAGGCGGGCCTTATACCTGTCAAAAGAACCATCAGGTTTATATTTTTAACGTGAAAACCCATTTGCATCTTACTAGATTCATGGTAGGGTAGTATGGCACAAGAGACCAGGTTTTGTTCTTAAGCAAGGCATTCATCTTAGTGTCCATTGCCTGGCACCACTTGGGTCTTTAGAAGCTTGCGTGAAACATGTGGGTTCGATAGGAGCGGTGGCCAAGTTGGCCATGAGACAGGTAGACATGGGATACCTGGTGGCTAGCCAGAGCTTTGATGTTTTGGTGTTATCCTTTATTCTGTTGGCCATATGGTGGGTCTTGGTAGGAGAGGGACTGGGAGAGCCCAAGGATGAGGACGATGAGAATGACTCATCAGTGGGTGCTGGTGGAGGTGGTGGAGAAGGAGTATGTGAGGAAGGTGGTGGTGGAGGAGAAGAGTCAATGGTGGGGCCCATAGGAGAAAAGGGCACTGGAACAATAGAAGGTAACAGAGACGTGGAGATGGGGATCAGTGGTGAAGGCGTGGGAGTAGGGGGATAGAGAGAGAGGACAGAGGAGACTGGAAAGGAAAGGAGGATTCGTCGAACACAACATCCTGAGAGATGTAAATACGATCAGAGGGAATATGCAAACATTGATAATCTTTATTCGAACCCGAGTAACCTAAGGAGACATATTGTCTAGACCGAAATCAAACTTATGAGTTTGGTATGGACGCAGATGAGGATTGTAAGCACAACCAAAAATAGGTCAGGAAAGATAGTCTGGTGCTTTATGAAATAATTTCTAGTATGGAGATAGATTATGGAGGACAGGGGTGGGCATTCTATTGATGAGAAATGAGGCGGTTTGAAAATCATAAGGCCAGTAATGGAAAGCAACATTTGACTGAGCCAGAAAAGTGAGGCCAGTTTCGACAAGGTGGCAGTGCTTTCTCTCTGTGGTGTCATTTTGGGCACTAGTGTGTGGATAGGATAAATGTTGAGCAATACCCTGAGAAGACAAGTAAGATTTAAATTTGATGAACTCGCCACCACCATCAGTTTGGAATGCTTTAATGAAACGCCAAAGAAATTTTTTCACATGAATTTTAAACTCTAGAAAAATGGAGAAAACATCACTATTATTAATTAAAGGATAAAACCAAACATACTTACTGTAGTAATTTATAAAACTAATATAATAGCAAAGACCACTTATGACGGACACCGGAGATGGACCTCATAGATTGGAGTGAATAAGCTCTAAAAGAGCAATAGCGATCGTATAAGATGACGAAAAAGGAAGACAGTGACTTTTCCATTGTTAATAGGGGATGCAGAACGGGGTACCACATGATAAGTGAAGATAGGAAGCCGATACTGAGATAAAACACTGGAGACAACTCTGATGGAAGGATGACCTATCATGCCAGACGGAGGAAGATGTACACTCACCGAGAAGAGCCTGGGGAGAGGCGGTGAAGCTATGGTTCCCCAGGGAAAGACATATAACCATCCTTAAGTTGTCCGGCAGTAGAGTTTTCCGCGTGGAGAGATCCTTTACAAAACAAAAGAGAAGGACTTTATTATCAGCAGTAAATTGACTAACAGACAGAGAATTTATGGTGATATTAGGAACATGTAAAAGATTTTTCAAGACAAAAGAAGAAACATAAGAACAAAATAAAGAAGCACCAGTAGATCAGATAGGCAAACCTGTCCTGTTACCCATGCGAACTCTGTCAGGTCCTTGATATTTTGAGTGAATCGCTAGATTCGCTATGTCAACCATTAAGTGATGAGTGGCTCCGGAGTGATCATACCAGTTGGGATCGACTGGACTATTCCCATAAGAGTGGAGGAGAGCAGTTGGGCTAGCCGAAGGAGAAAGATCATCATAACGATTGTAGCACTGATTAGCATAATGGCCAAAAAAATAGCAGATCTGGCATTGGGTTGGCCACTAGCGGACTGATGTGGTGGTGGAAAGGAATGTCCATGACCACAACTGCCGCTCCCTGCCTCAGCCACGTCAACAACCATGAAAAGAAGATAGAGCCGAATGGTAGCTTGGAGTATGGGAGGCAGTATGAACTGCAAGAGGAGGGAAGATGAGGGTTGTAGACGCAGATGAAGTGATAACACACCCACGATAAATCTCTGAACTAAGCATAAGGCCGATGAGTTCTTCTGACAGTACATGATCGACTGGTGTGTTGACGGAAGGGACGAACGAGTCATAATCGGGAGACAGACCACTGAGTAAGGTAGAGACGAGGTCAGAGTCGACAACTGGATTAGTCACTGCCGCTAGGTTGTCCACGATGGACTTGACAGACTGAATGTACTTAAACATAGAAGAGGTGCCCATCTTAACGGTGTGCAGCTAGTATTTGAGTTGCCGCACTCTAACTCTGAAGAGTGACACAAAGATTCACTCTAGAGAGCACCACACATCACGAGATGTGATGAGGTCGACGACATGAGCAAGAACAACCTTAGCGAGTGAAGAGATAAGCCAGCATAAGAGTATCTGATCATGTTTGATCCAACGAGTATATTCCAGATTGATGGTAGGCTGAGCATCCTTCTCCGATAGAAGGAAGGAACCAGACCGGACATTGAGAGGTTTCGTCGACGAGGCCTTCGAAATCATGGAGTTTGAGAAGAGGAAGGAACTGAAAATGCCATAGCAGGTAGTTTTCCTTATCGAGTTTGATATTTAGAAAGTGAGTGATGCTGGATTAGGCGTAACCATGGATACATGTGTTTGGATAGAGGTGAGGGAGATGAAGAAGAAATACTTGACATGGTACAAGAGTTGCACTGATACCAAGATAAAGAAGGAGAAAAACACTTATTTGTGTAAAGATCAGATATCACTAGTTATGGTTCTTGGTTGTATTTATATACACATATTGATCACATGTTTACACTGATTTAGGAGAAACAATAGGAAACATTGATTGAAAGAGAGAATAAGAAACACATGATGCATGAGTCATATGAGTCCCATGTGTTCCTATCTTCATGGAAAGATTTTAGGATCTGCTTGATTTTATGAGGAGTTTCTTTCACACGGATCACATGTTTCACATGAGTCATGTATTGTCATTGATATCTCTAACACTCAGTTCTAAGTCTAACCCATCCAACCTGCTTAATACCCAATATAACCCAACTTAAAACCTGAACTCATCCAAAAACCAAGTGGTTTTCAAACCTTTTAAGACCCGCCAAAAATTTAAGTTTAGATGCCAAATATGTTTTAAACCCACCCGACCCGATCCATTTGCTAATTCTAGCTGACATAACTCAAGCGACAAAACTATTCAGTTTCTTGTAGGAGATTGTAACGTTTTAATTTTTTGATCCACATTAGATAAGAGAACTTCTAAATTAAACTTGCAGGTCCTACACTGAACAATCATATTATGCAACAACTCAAGTTTACGGCGCATGGAGATTACTAGATGTTCATGTGCGC
Organism: Agave tequilana; assembly: GCA_038442645.1. Taxonomy (NCBI): domain Eukaryota; kingdom Viridiplantae; phylum Streptophyta; class Magnoliopsida; order Asparagales; family Asparagaceae; genus Agave; species Agave tequilana. The sequence goes on along the minus strand of JAVJIF010011193.1, from coordinate 21,311 downwards.
AAGAAGAATTCTTTTCCCCCTTTCACGAGAGCTTCTTCCTGTCACTGTGGTGATGTTTTTTTTCTTACTATGGAATTACAATGTAAGCTTACCCAAAATTTAGTGATTAAATTACATGATTTATAAGTAATAAGTGAAATTAGTTATATTTATAACTAAACTAGTCTCAATTTTCATGAATCTAAACTAAGAAAAGATGTGAAATTTAGAAAGAACCATATTTGTTTAATTCATATGATCAATTTTTTGAGTATTCATGGGGTTAATAACATTATATATATTGTAAGTATCACTGTGACACAGTGGCAAAACTTCTGTAGTAGGCAAGAGGTTTAGGATTTAAATCCCGCTTGCACCAAGTTACAACATATATTTCAAAAAAACATTATACATATTTATGCCTTTATGGTGGCTCTCCTCTTTATGTCTCTTTCAATGGACAATCGAAGGGAACGATCTTAACCACTCACAATTCGATATGTAACACCCCGATCCCATGGATATGGAGGCGCTACTGCAACGTACATTCAGGGCGAAAATATCCTCACAATGTACGCTAAGCATTGGTACATGTAAGAATCAGAGTACGTAAACATACTGGTAATATACATTCCAATGAAACAGTACAAGTACACAGTTATCACAAAGCGTGATCCAATATTATATGAATATTACATCACTAGAAGGTGTGATTTACAAAAGATTTTCAAAGTACAAAAGCTGTTAGATGCTCACGAGCAGCAAAAAGAATCACGAGAGACGGTCAAGAGGAGGCTGGAAAGGAAAGAGGTACGACTGGTCCGCTTGCTCCACAAGGAAAGCTTGGTCTTCCATGGATGAGTCCACTACGCTTTCGCTGCACGCTCTGAGATATGGACATGTAGGTCAAGGGGTTGTCAGAAAGCAACCTAACAACTTCGTAAAATGAAGCCAAGTGGCGTGCACAGACAAGCACACATGTATAAGATCAAAGTATCGTGATTTAGTCATGCATGCATACAGCAAACAGTAAACATAAATAGTAAACATATAATCAGTATTAAATCAGAAAGCAAGCAAGTCAGGAGATTTAATACAATAGCGCAGAAGTAATATCTTGTAAGAGACGGGCAATGTATTATAATTGTACAATTAATAATAATCAGTATCGTATATTATTTTAGTCATTCCCTTCCAGTATTTCATACCACTGGCTATCCACACCGCAGTACCTACTCTAACAGGATTCATTCGAGCATGACACTGGGTATCATCATCCAAATGAGAGAGTGACCAAATAACACATGTTTTCTTGTCATTGTTGTAACGGCCCGTTCCCGAAATACATACTTAGATACGTGTTCTGATTTTTCAATCATATTTTTTGATTTATTTCTTCGCATTTATTTCAGCTTTATGTTTTGTTATGTTATTGTTTTGCATGGATCTAGATTCTAGGACTCAGATCAGCTCAAGTCTGAACCAGGGATTTGATCCAGTATACTGCTTGATTTGATCTTTCTGGTAATCATATTTGATTGATTTTAGTTTCAAACATTATTTTTCAATATTTTATATTTATCATGATTTTCTGGAATTTTTTTCAAATTTTTCTGCAAAAGTTCAAAATCGGTATCGACCAGTATCGCTGGTCGATTCTCAGATTTTTGATTTACAAACAGAGTTGAATTTCTAAAATCTGCTTTCATATTATTTCTTAGAATGACATTTTCTATTTTAGTACATTTTTGAAGATTTTTCTGTATTGATCAAAACTCGAATGGATTTGGTGTCGGCCGGTATCACCGGTTAATTTAAAGATTTTTTTTAATTTGAAAATGGGATTAAATTTCTAGATTTCATATTGTTCCTTAGGGGGATGTTTTCTGCTCTGGGAATTTTTGGGGATTTTTAAGAATTTCTCAAATTTTACACTATTATAATAAATTATTTATTAAAAGATTTCCCGCTCTTTTTCCTATCACCTGAGCTTACCACATGGCACATCCCCACCTATAAAATATCTAACCAATAAATATGTCTCTCTTCCTTTTATTCTCTCTTTCTTTTTCTCTCTCCTCTATTTCCCGCTCTCTTCCTCCCTCTCTCTTTCTTCTACCTGGGAACACCACCACCACGCCGCCAAGCCAGTGCCACTGCTGCGCCGTCCGATGCCAGTGACCACCCCGTGATGGCAACTACCTCCTCAGGCCAATCCCTCTCCCTTCTCTTTCTTCTTTTCTCTCTTCTTTTCTCTCTCTTACTTTCTCTTTCTCTTTCTCTCTTTTCCTTCTCTCTCTCCCTCTCCCTCTTTCCCCAAGTCCGTCGCTCCCTCTGGGCCAACACCACCGCTGCCACAGCCCTGCCCTCCGGCAACCGCCCTAGCTCCAGGAAACCCCCCGAGCTCTGATCTCCTCCCTTTCTCTCTCTGCTCCTTTCTTGTCTCCCTTCTCTTTTCTCTCTCTCCTCCCTCTTCCTTTCTCTCTCTGATCTGGGCCTCCTCTGGAATCCCCCTTCTTCCCTTGCTCTCTCTTTCCCTGGTCCCTCTCTCTTTCTCTTCCTAGTCTTCTCTCTCTCCTTTTCTCTCTCTGGTCTATGGCCACGGCGACCCCGCTGCCGCCCGGCCAGCCACCGCCGTCAGCTAGCCTCCTCTCACCCCTAGATCTCTCTCTTCTCCCCTAGATCTCTCTCCTTCTCTCTTTTCTTTTTCTTTTCTCTCTCTCTCACGTCCCTTTCTCTCTCCTCTCTCACCCTTTCTTTATTATGGACTACCAGCGGCCAGAGCCCCCGGCGGCCTCACTGGCCAGCCGGGCCAACCAGCCCCTCTATCCTTGTCTGTCTTTTCTCTCTCAGTCTGTCTCTTCTGCAACTCACTCTCTCTTTCTCTCTCTAAATCTCTCTCCCTCTCTCCTCGTGATGCTGGGTGGATCCCGCACACGTGAATTTGGAAGTTTTAGGATTTTACGGCATTTTTTTAGGATATTTAGGCGAGTGTTCTCTCTTTATTTAGGTACCCCGCTTCGACGGGTGTTTCTTATATTTCTGGATTGTGTAATAATATTTGTATTGTAGATTCGTGTAAATATACCGGTCCGGTGTAATTGTACTGGTGTGAGTGTGTACATGTATATTGTGGACATGTGTATTGTACCCGTGTTATGTATTTGTACCACTATGATGTATGTGTGGAATAGTGTAATTTAATTCCTCTACTTGTATAATGCTATGATATCTGCTCTATTATCATGCATGGCCGACCCTTCGTGGTCGTTAGCCTCTAGGCTATACACTCACCTCCATGCTTCACCACTCCACTGATAGTCTAGTTATTATCAAGTTTATGTATGTGCTCGTGTGGCACTAACGGTATTTTATGTAGGTACTTACTTGGCCCTCTGGCCCTATTATGAGATTCTGCCCACTTTTCGGGCTGGCTACCCTATAAGTTATATCCCTTGCACCTTCAGGGTTTTATAGAAAGTGCACTTAGACTTTATGGTCACTTTTTAGTCCTTTGGGCGCATAGACCATTAGGTCTCTTAGCTACGCCTGGTAGGCAGACTTAGCGCCCAGCATTTTATCGCTAATTCCATTCGAGTGTAGTTACGCCGTGAGCGCGGCTTCATCACGGGTGATGCGGAGTGATTTATCGCACCACACGCGTGTGTTAGCTTCGCCGTGAGCAGTAACCATGCCGAGTGTGATAGCCTTTAGTGCTGTTCGCTAGTCTCTCTCCAACTTTGTTTAAGCTTCGTTTGGATGTTCGCTTGTCTGCTCACTGACTTTATTTCTGTCTTCCTCTGTCTCTGAGATTCACCACTTTACTGATAGCTTATTGTTACCTATTATATGTGTGTGTTTAAAACTAGTAAAACTAGTACTTCTGCAGGTACTTACTCTATTTTCGGGTCTATTAGGGGCGCTTGCCATTTCTTAGAAAGAGGGGGTGCGTTTAGACCATTAGGTCTCTTATCTATGCCTGGTAGGTGGACCTAGCGCTCAATACTTTATCGCTAACTCCAACCAAGTGTAATTACGTCGTGAGCGTGGCTTTAAAGGGCTGATGCAGAGCGGTTTACCCGCCACCACACGCGTGTATAGTTTCACCGTGAGCGGTAATCATGCTGATCGTGATGGCGTCTAGTGCTGTACGTTAGCTTCGCTCCAGTTTTGCTTAGCTCCGCTTGGATGTTCGCTTACTTGCTTTCCCGCTTGCCTGCTTGATAATTTAACTATTAGTCTTTTCTTGATGGTTGTGAAAAATTTGAAATCTTTACTTATACTATTTTTCAAAACTATATTATTTTTTAGTATTCATATCGATGTCCTATATCGGTATTGTTTTCTATATTGAGCTATTCAATAGTAGATATCTTCTGTGTTACCACTTGTCGTGCTTTTACTTGATATGCTAATACTTGCCGTGTTATCACCTGATACCTGCTTGTTATCACCTGACACCTGATTGTTATCGCTCGATACCTGCATGTTATTACCTGACATTTGTATATTATCACTTGTCACATGCCATGCTTAATACTTGACTTGTGATTATCATATTATGGGAATCCTGTAACTACTATCCTGTATTATATATAGTGACCCTATATCTCTAGTACTCATGTACTCATATTACTCTTGTAACTCCTGAACCTGTCATGTTCCTGCTATTCTTGTAAGTTGATAATTACATAATAAATAATAAAAAGGACAATTAAATCGGGTAAGGGGAAAACTGATGGACTTCAAGTGGTGAATATGTTTACAGTGGTATTAGTTATATTATGCAACTAAAACTTTCAGTTCTACCTGAGGGCTTTCAGGTGTTCCGAGGGGAGCGTTAGCTCCCTACCTCTTGTTATATTCCTGAATGGGTATACAATAAGACTCACCTCCTGTACGCCTTGCGGCTGATTCCGTACACCAGCACCGAAACACCCTAGACCGTGGTCCCAGGCATGCACGGAAACCATTATAAACATAACCCATTGTTTCATCAATAGTTTTAATAACAACCTCGATTTACTCATACATGGATGTATGGGGATGAAACGTACGCCTGTACACATACTTAGATATATTGGTCGGACGAGTAATAATAAGATGTTAATCAAATATTTATCGTGCTGTTTTGCAATTCAAATTGTATACACTCAGATTACGGTGACATGAGGCATAAAGTATACAGATGAGAGTTTCCTTATTTGGATTATTCCTTCGACGTACTTGTCTCATGAAGCCATAAACTGAGCTTGTAGAACTGGTTTTGCTTATATTCTATATTATTCTGTCTTATCAGTTTAATCTGCTTTTATCAGTTTTATGTTGTTTTCTTAGTTTAGAAGATAACTCGGGTTATATGAACTCAAGATGTGGTGACGTGAGGTATAGAGTATATATATGAGAGTTTCCTTGTTTGGATTATTCCTTCAATATACTAATCTCACGGATTGGTAACTTGAGCTTGTATAATAAGTTTTGCCATATTTACTTCACTTGGTGTCTCATTACCTGCTCCTGTGTGTCTGTGCTCACGATTCGATTTTTTAATACATGCTTTTGACTCGAATTTATCGATACACTTATGCCTGTCCTGCACACCACTTGGCACTCATCTTACCACTCGTTGGGGAGTTTCTGACTCTTCTGAATCTGCATGTCTAGATCTTGGAGCTTGAACTGTGATGGACTTCCTGTTGATCAGAATGGCGCAGCGGTAGCGTCGTGGATCAGCGGTAGACCAGTCTGAGGCCTTATCTTCCAGGCCCCCCGGCTCATCCCCCGAGTTTTCTTTTTGTAATTGTGAGCGCCTTTTATACTGTTCATAATTGTATAGCTCTTTATATTTTTATATTTGCGTCTATCGATGATGTAATATTCTTGTAATATTGTGTCACATCCTGTGATAACTTTATAATTGTACTCATATGTTAGAATGTATAATGCACCACATACTTTCGTATTTTGATTCTTGCGTATACTGATGCTTAGCGTATATATGTGAGGGTATTTTTGACTTTCGTATATACATCACAGTAATGTCTCCATACCCGCGGGATCGGGGCATTACAATTGTATACTGAGTAGTGTGTGGGGACTCAGTCAAGCAAGTTCAGTCCAGTAAACAAGAATATCAGAAATTAATTATGGTAGCACAGAAATGGTGTTACACAAGTGGAGATCAAGGTACTATAATGATAATAAGAGTAATAATAATAATCAGTATCGTTTGTTATTTTAATTATTCTTCTCCAGTGTCCTATACCACTGATAGTTCATACTGGAGTCCGTACTTCCAGCAGAACTCATCCGAACTTTGATATACAGATACCATTATTCAAATGAGAGAGTGACCAAATAATACATGCTCCTGATATTATTATTGTTAGGTTACTATATGCATCGTGTACCGAGTTATGTGTCATGTACTCGGTTGGAATGGCTAGTGTACCAAGGACGCGATGTGGGACCCCAGAGGCATCCCCTATAGTACCCTTACCATGTGTGGTTTGGTACTATAGCTCCGTGTGATACTTAACTCCACATACATGTGCATACTGGGTAACAGGAACAATGAATCTGGCCAATATTAGTGTCTATAACAGGTGCACTGTGGACACGATGTGGTGACCCCAGAGGTATCCCACACAACTTGTGTGGTGTGGTACTATAGCTCCACACACCGCTACACCGTGTTCAGGTTATAGGAGTATCATGTGCTATGATACCGGTAACAAGTCAGATGTTGTGGTAATAGGAGTACAATAGTACAAGTAAATACAAAATTACGATATCATACTAGAACAGATCATACAACCAAGTACAAGAAAACAATATAAGAAAATATTTCAAACTCTTCACAACCATCCATAGCAATAATAATTAATTATACTAATATATATCCAGACGGGGCTAGTTAAGCTGGAGCGAAGATAGGCCGTGTTAGCAGTACGCTCGACCTAAGGGAGAGCTTGGATCCTGGCAAAGCTAGCGTGCAACTCTAAACGCTAACATGCTTGACAAGGCTAACGCTCGCAGTAAAACAAGCTTATGAACACTCTGCTAACGCTCACGACGAAGTCATGCTCGTGGTGAAGCTAAATGCACACGGCAAAGCGAGCGTATGAATGCTATGCTAACACTCATGACGAAGCCACGCTCGTGGAGAAGCTAGACACACACGAAGGCTAACGACCGTAAAGAGTCGGTCAATCCATAACAATTAAATGTTATAAAGTAGTACGCACATATACAAGTACTCGCCTACATTATTACAAGCATCAGCCCATACAAGTACAAGCATATATCTACGTGATTACAGCATCAGCCCACAGAAATATTGTAACACCCTGCTCCCTGGTGTACGTATCACCGTATCTGTACGCGATACGACATACAAATTTGATTTGACCTCTGTAGTATTCCGATTGACCTGATTTCAGTTTCAAAAATCATTTCCTAATATTGTAGATTTTTCAGGATTTTCTGGAATTTTTCTGGATTATTTTGGAAAAATCTCCGTTGTCGGTGTCGACCGATACCGATAACCAGCCTTCCTATTTTTATTTCACAACGGAGTACAATTTTGAGAATCCGCTTTCACCGTGTATCTTAGAATCGTATTTTCTACGTTCGGGTATTTTTGGGGATTTTTCTAAATTTATCGAAAATCCGGTCAAACCGGTGTCGCACGTATCGACGATACATTCCGGGATTTTTAATTTACAAACCGGATTGAGTTTCGATAAACCGTCTTCATATTAAGTCTCAGCGTAATATTGTCTATTTTCTGTAATTTTTGGGTATCATTCGGAACTAGTCAATTTTTCATCATATTAAAATAATTAATTAATTAATATAAACATTTATTTTATTCTTTTCTTTTCCCTCTTCTTCTCCAATCCTCTGGAGACATCCCCACCGCCTTAACCCATTCCACCGACCTCTCTCTCTCTTCCCTATCCTTTAAATTCCTCTCTCCCTCTCTCCTCTCTCCCCCAAAAACTCCCTCTCTTTTCTCTCTCTTAATTACATACACTCTCTCTCTCCTCTCTCTCTCTATTTCTCTCTCTCTCTTCTCTCTCTCTCCCTTTCTCTCCTCACTCCCCCCTCTCTGGTGGAGTCTTGGAGCTCGCCGGCGGTACGAGAGGCAGCCGGGCGCCGGCGGCACGGGGGGGCAGGCCGGGCGCCGGCGGCAAGAGAGGCCGGCCGGGCGCGGCCAGGTGCAGGTGGCGCTCCCCACCCTTTTCTCGTTCTCTCTCTCACTGTGTGGAACCCCCGGCGGCGCCAGGGTGGTGCCGGACCGGCGCCTGAGCGGCGGCCACGCCGGCGAGGTGGCCGCCGGTCGGCGGGCGCACGCGGCGGCGGCGCTCCGCGGGCGGCGGGCGCGCTCAGCAGCAGCCCACGGCTGCTGCTGCCTTTGCTCTGTGGGTGATGAACCCAACGGTTTTGGGTTTGGGGTTAAATCCAAACCCAACCCGTTTGCACTCCGGACCCGACCCGTTAAGGTAAAATTACCTTTTGACCCCTGTAAAATAATTAATTACTTTTAGCCCCTGTAAATTTACAAATAGCCCCCTGGATAATTTCTGTTATTACGTAACTAACCTTTTCTCTCGGTTTTGGGTATTCGGGCGATATCGGGAGCATCCGGACTCCGATTTGGACGATTCTGGATCCGTTGCGATCGTGGGAGCGAGAGCTACTGTCCTGTAGCCAGTTTGTGAGTGTTTTCTTTTTATAAATTATATTTTATCATGATTAATATCTTGGTTGGTTGCCTAATTAAGAATAAAACATGATTATCGGTAAAACTGGATTTAGTATACGAATTGATTGATTAGTTAATGAGATGCGGTAATCACAGTAACAAGACATACGTTGTAGATAACTCGGACACAGATATCATGCCTGTACCGTCACTGACCCACAGACCACTAGGTCCCCATATTAATGGATACCATTACTTCATGTAGTAGTTCACATTACTTTATACTGATTCACAATACCTTATGACACTACACTATCACTAGACATGACTACTAGACCTCGTTAGTACATGCACTGATAACCTCCTTACACGGATACTGTAGTTCACTGGATATACACCGACCACTATTATTACTACTATCACATATATATATATATATATGACACAGATTCGTGCTACACATATATCTTCCACTAGTACATCAATATACCAATGCACGGCATGTCGCATTTCATATTATTGTTATTATCGTTACATGAATGCTCCATACACTGTTATCTCATGTTCACGCATCACTGTGACATACGTTCACCACACGGGTGTACATGCATTTCTTGTTCTTCACTTATTATCATATGACTCACCGTGCATATTACCTAGATTATTGTTCCATGTTACTGTATTCATGTTATGTGATTGTTTCCTGTTATTGATATGGATATTCCGGTTATTGGACATGTGAGCTGTTGATATGCGATGTGTGGGTTCCCGTTACTGATATGGATATTCCCGATACTGGACATGATATGGATATTCCCGTTACTGGACATGACTACTGTTGATATGCGATGTGTGGAACTAAGTGCCACGTGGATCCAAGCCACGGGGGCCACCTCTAGAATCCCACATCTATTGTTCCCGTTTCCCGGTATATTGTTCATGATATCTTGTTCATGTTATATTGTTCCTGATTCTCGTGATATTGTCCTATGCTATCAACAGAGCTCAGGTCCAGTAATCATGTTACCCGTACCATGTACTGTAATTGTTCTTGTTACATTGTATACTTGACATATCACATATCAGATCATAAAGATAACTTGGGTATGGGGGAGACTTGACGGTTGACTAGATCTTATCGGGTGGATGTACTGGATCCATATTGAGGTCCCACTGCAGGGGACCGGGTAGTGCTGGCTACCATCTGTTACTCATGTTACATGTTACAGCTCTAGCGGGCTGGCCCTGGTCTCAGCAGCCAGGGATCTGTTTAAGGCCGTGATCCCGGGTATCACGGGATATACCTACCCGATAAGAACTCCTCGACCATGAGTTTCCAATTAACATAATAAAATAGTATACACGATAGTGACATCGGGAACATTTGTTATTTGGTTACTCTCTCGTTTGGATAATGGTACCCGTAGGCCATGTCCGGATGGGTTCGACTGGGGTGCGGGCTTCAGTATGAACCGCCAGTGGTATGGGACACTGGAAGAGAGTAATTAAAATAGCAGGTGGTACTGATTGCTACTATTGTATAAATGACATGACTTTGACATGACCTGCCCGCTACATGTTTAGTTGTACTTGTTACTGTTCCTGATCATTTATCTGCTATCATGTGACATGTATACATTGCTATTGTTCCTGTTTCCTGTTACACTTTCTTTAGTGCCCTACTACTCATGCACATGTATACTTTGTTACATTACCTGGTCTATGTTACACTGTATGTAGTGGCATACTATGCATGTTCTGCATTGCATATATTTTATTGTTGCAGACATATGCTCATCTGCATGTTCACCTCTATCACGTCACCACTATCATGTTCATGTCTAGTACGTCACCACTAGACAACATTAGTTATTACATAAACTGGACACGACTATAGATATGACCTGATAATAACCGGCTAGGTAGTGATGGTATTAAAGTTGACCTGTTTATATCTTTGCACTGCTTCCATGTTTAACTCTTTCTACTGTTTATATATATCCTTATTATATGGTATCACTATTACAACAGCATGTATTATCTATTACTATTGTGCATTGCCTCCTTCAGTTTTACCACTCACTAGGTCGCTTTCTGACGACCCTGGGTTTGCATGCCCAGATTGGAGATCCGAGTTACCATAGCTTCAGAGAGTGCCTTGGAGTCACATGGGAGATTCCGCATCAGGACTATTCATAGGTATTTTAGTGCTTTATTTCTGTTATCTTATTTATCCTTGTTTTCATATCTGTTATGATCGCTGACCTCTTTCTGCAGGTATTCTTGTACTGCTTTCATGCTGGACCTCATATCTATATGGAGGTATTGTACTGTACTGAGGCTTAACGCACGCGTGAGGTTGTTTTCACCTCGCGTATGTACGTCGCCATAACGTCTCCGTATCCTTGGGATCGGGGCGTTACAGAGTGCTATCAGAGCCTAGGTTTCACACCTGGTGTGGGTAACCACCTGGGTCAATCCTCGGGCTCTTACCAACAGTACAATCAGGTTCAGATTAACTGATCTGTATCTGAATTTGGGCAATCCAGCAACGAGTACAAGAATACCATGACCATGACAATTCATTCCTTGACTCTGTTTCATTCCTTCTTTCCTTTCAATTGTCGACCAGAACATCTGATTTCCTTCTCGCTTTCCTTACATCGTCTTACTTTTCATCCGTTGAGATTAGTTCACTACCATACTCCATCCGGGTTCCTTCTAGATGGCAGAGTGGGCAGCGGAAGTGTCGTGGACCCGTAACCTTAGGCTTTGTGGTTGAAAATTTTGTTCTCACACCTGATTGAAATTGCGAGGACGCAATTTTTTGTAAGGTGGGGAGAAATGTAACACCCTGCTCCTGGTGTACGTATCACCGTATCTGTACGCGATACGACATACAAATTTGATTTGACCTCTGTAGTATTCCGATTGACCTGATTTCAGTTTCAAAAAATCATTTCCTAATATTGTAGATTTTTCAGGATTTTCTGGAATTTTTCTGGATTATTTTGGAAAAATCTCCGTTGTCGGTGTCGACCGATACCGATAACCAGCCTTCCTATTTTTATTTCACAAACGGAGTACAATTTTGAGAATCCGCTTTCACCGTGTATCTTAGAATCGTATTTTCTACGTTCGGTATTTTTGGGGATTTTTCTAAATTTATCGAAAATCCGGTCAAACCGGTGTCGCACGTATCGACGATACATTCCGGGATTTTTAATTTACAAACCGGATTGAGTTTCGATAAACCGTCTTCATATTAAGTCTCAGCGTAATATTGTCTATTTTCTGTAATTTTTGGGTATCATTCGGAACTAGTCAATTTTCATCATATTAAAATAATATTAATTAATTAATATAAAACATTTATTTTATTCTTTTCTTTTCCCTCTTCTTCTCCAATCCTCTGGAGACATCCCCACCGCCTTAACCCATTCCACCGACCTCTCTCTCTCTTCCCTATCCTTTAAATTCCTCTCTCCCTCTCTCCTCTCTCCCCCAAAAACTCCCTCTCTTTTCTCTCTCTTAATTACATACACTCTCTCTCTCCTCTCTCTCTCTATTTCTCTCTCTCTCTTCTCTCTCTCTCCCTTTCTCTCCTCACTCCCCCTCTCTGGTGGAGTCTTGGAGCTCGCCGGCGGTACGAGAGGCAGCCGGGCGCCGGCGGCACGGGGGGGCAGGCCGGGCGCCGGCGGCAAGAGAGGCCGGCCGGGCGCGGCCAGGTGCAGGTGGCGCTCCCCACCCTTTTCTCGTTCTCTCTCTCACTGTGTGGAACCCCCGGCGCGCCAGGGTGGTGCCGGACCGGCGCCTGAGCGGCGGCCACGCCGGCGAGGTGGCCGCCGGTCGGCGGGCGCACGCGGCGGCGCTCGCGGGGGCGGCGGGCGCGCTCAGCAGCAGCCCAGGCTGCTGCTGCCTTTGCTCTGTGGGTGATGAACCCAACGGGTTTTGGGTTTGGGGTTAAATCCAAACCCAACCGTTTGCACTCCGGACCCGACCCGTTAAGGTAAAATTACCTTTTGACCCCTGTAAAATAATTAATTACTTTAGGCCCCTGTAAATTTACAAATAGCCCCCTGGATAATTTCTGTTATTACGTAACTAACCTTTTCTCTCGTTTTGGTATTCGGGTCGATATCGGGAGCATCCGGACTCCGATTTGGACGATTCTGGATCCGTTGCGATCGTGGGAGCGAGAGCTACTGTCCTGTAGCCAGTTTGTGAGTGTTTTCTTTTTATAAATTATATTTTATCATGATTAATATCTTGGTTGGTTGCCTAATTAAGAATAAAACATGATTATCGGTAAAACTGGATTAGTATACGAATTGATTGATTAGTTAATGAGATGCGGTAATCACAGTAACAAGACATACGTTGTAGATAACTCGGACACAGATATCATGCCTGTACCGTCACTGACCACAGACCACTAGGTCCCCATATTAATGGATACCATTACTTCATGTAGTAGTTCACATTACTTTATACTGATTCACAATACCTTATGACACTACACTATCACTAGACATGACTACTAGACCTCGTTAGTACATGCACTGATAACCTCCTTACACGGATACTGTAGTTCACTGGATATACACCGACCACTATTATTACTACTATCACATATATATATATATATATGACACAGATTCGTGCTACACATATATCTTCCACTAGTACATCATATACCAATGCACGGCATGTCGCATTTCATATTATTGTTATTATCGTACATGAATGCTCCATACACTGTTATCTCATGTTCACGCATCACTGTGACATACGTTCACCACACGGGTGTACATGCATTTCTTGTTCTTCACTTATTATCATATGACTCACCGTGCATATTACCTAGATTATTGTTCCTGTTACTGTATTCATGTATGTGATTGTTTCCTGTTATTGATATGGATATTCCGTTATTGGACATGTGAGCTGTTGATATGCGATGTGTGGGTTCCCGTTACTGATATGGATATTCCCGATACTGGACATGATATGGATATTCCCGTTACTGGACATGACTACTGTTGATATGCGATGTGTGGAACTAAGTGCCACGTGGATCCAAGCCACGGGGGCCACCTCTAGAATCCACATCTATTGTTCCCGTTTCCCGGTATATTGTTCATGATATCTTGTTCATGTTATATTGTTCCTGATTCTCGTGATATTGTCCTATGCTATCAACAGAGCTCAGGTCCAGTATCATGTTACCAGTAATCATGTTACCCGTACCATGTACTGTAATTGTTCTTGTTACATTGTATACTTGACATATCACATATCAGATCATAAAGATAACTTGGGTATGGGGGAGACTTGACGGTTGACTAGATCTTATCGGGGTGGATGTACTGGATCCATATTGAGTTCCACTGCAGGGGACCGGGTAGTGCTGGCTACCATCTGTTACTCATGTTACATGTTACAGCTCTAGCGGGCTGGCCCTGGTCTCAGCAGCCAGGGATCTGTTTAAGGCCGTGATCCGGGTATGCACGGGATATACCTACCGATAAGAACTCCTCGACCATGAGTTTCCAATTAACATAATAAAATAGTATACACGATAGTGACATCGGGAAACATTTGTTATTTGGTTACTCTCTCGTTTGGATAATGGTACCGTTGGGCCATGTCCGGATGGGTTCGACTGGGGTGCGGGCTTCAGTATGAACCGCCAGTGGTATGGACACTGGAAGAGAGTAATTAAAATAGCAGGTGGTACTGATTGCTATATTTATAAATGACATGACTTTGACATGACCTGCCCGCTACATGTTTAGTTTGTACTTGTTACTGTTCCTGATCATTTATCTGCTATCATGTGACATGTATACATTGCTATTGTTCCTGTTTCCTGTTACACTTTCTTTAGTGCCCTACTACTCATGCACTGTATACTTGTTACATTACCTGGTCTATGTTACACTGTATGTTGGCATACTATGCATGTTCTGCATTGCATATATTTTATTGTTGCAACATATGCTCATCTGCATGTTCACCTCTATCACGTCACCACTATCATGTTCATGTCTAGTACGTCACCACTAGACAACATTATTATTACATAAACTGGACACGACTATAGATATGACCTGATAATAACGGCTAGGTAGTGATGGTATTAAAAGTTGACCTGTTTATCTTTGCACTGCTTCCATGTTTAACTCTTTCTACTGTTTTATATATCCTTATTATATGGTATCACTATTACAACAGCATGTATTATCTATTACTATTGTGCATTGCCTCCTTCAGTTTTACCACTCACTAGGGTCGCTTTCTGACGACCCTGGGTTTGCATGCCCAGATTGGAGATCCGAGTTACCATAGCTTCAGAGAGTGCCTTGGAGTCACATGGGAGATTCCGCATCAGGACTATTCATAGGTATTTTAGTGCTTTATTTCTGTTATCTTATTTATCCTTGTTTTCATATCTGTTTGATCGCTGACCTCTTTCTGCAGGTATTCTTGTACTGCTTTCATGCTGGACCTCATATCTATATGGAGGTATTGTACTGTACTGAGGCTTAACGCACGCGTGAGGTTGTTTTCACCTCGCGTATGTACGTCGCCATATAACGTCTCCGTATCCTTGGGATCGGGGCGTTACAAATATAAGTACTGTCTACACAATTACAACCATTGTTTCACAATTACAACATATGCCCACTAAATATGCAAATACCCACACAACATAAATAACCATAATTGCTTAACCAAAACTGGTATTCGCCAAGGAATGGTACTGGCGCACATAAAGCATGTACTCACCTAAATGGCTGGATTATGGCGATGGACTTCGGAGGAACACCAATGGTGTTAATACACTTCGTGCGAGGAGAGGGAAAGGAAATAGAAGAGAGAGAAAGAGGAGAGAGAGTGTGAAAGAGGGTTAGAGAGAGGGCGGCTAGGATAGGAGAACAGAGAAGAGAGAAAAAGAGAGGTGAGAGAAAGAGAAGAGAAAGAGAGAGTGAAAGGAGGTGAGTGGAGAGAGAGAAGGGCGCACGCAGGAAGGTTGGTCGGCCAAGGGGAGAGAGAGGGGGGAGGGGGAGGGGGGGGAGGTGGAGATGGGATGTGGTGGTGGTATTAGTGGAGTTAATGGTGTAAATGGTGGTGAGGATGGTGGTGGAATGAAATTAGTGATAGAAGGTGGTGAAGATGATAGTGATGAGTGGTGGAAGTGGAGAAGTAGGGGAGTTGGGTAGTGGAATTGGTGGTGGTGGGTTTTTGATGGAGAGGTGTTGAAGATGGAGGTGGTGGGTAGAGTGGATGGTGGTGGGAGTGATGAAGGAGGTGGTGGGGTGGAGTGGATGGTGGTGGTGGAGTTGGCCGGCTGGGAGGCCAAGGAGAAGGTCGATCGGGGTGGTCACCAAGGTGGCGCCGCCAACGGCGGGTGGTGGAGGGGATGGCCATTGGGAAAGTGGGGAAGAAAGAAAGAGGGAGAGGAAGTTAGAGAGAGTAGTGAGAGAGAGCGAGAGTGGAAGAGAGAAAAATATGAGAGAAAAGGGGAGAGCCAGTTGGGGTACGTGAGAGAGAGTGAGTAGAGAGGAGAAGAAGAGAAGAGTAGATAAGGGAAGAAAGAAGAAGGGTGTAGAAGGAAGTAGAAGAGAAAAGAAAGAAAGGAAAAAAAGAAAAGAAAGGAAAAGGAAAAGAAAAAGAAAAAGGAAGAAAGAAGGAAAGGAAAGAAAGATAGGAAAAGAAAAAGAAAGAGGAAAAAGGAAAAGAAAGGAAACAAAAAGAAAGGAGGAAAAGAAAGAGAAAGGAAAAAAAAAGAAAAAGAAGGAAAAGGAAAACAAATAATAATAAAATAATAATAAAATAATAGGAATAAAATAGTAATAAATAAATAAATAATGAAAACGAGTTAGGCTCTGCGCTCGGGCTGGACTTAGGGTCCACAAAATACAGGTCCGATACCAAACAATAACAAAACAAATACAGAAAATAGAATAATACGAGCAAAAAATCAGGACACGTATCTGAGTACGTATTCCGGAAACGGGTGTTACATGATAGCTGGTTGTAACTTTGCCTAAACATAAATAATATCATACACTTCATTCATGGTACTATTCACACTTAACACTTGTAAAGAAAACCCAACAATTACAAAGTAATAGACCGTTATGATGACACCGGAGACCCTTCAAAAAATACGTAAATAAAATGGATACGAAAATTCAAATATATTATGATAAATAGTGCCTCTACTAAATAGTGATATGAAGAATATTGCTACATTCAAGAAAACATAGATATGAGAATTCAAATATAGTATGTTGTTTTTTCATACAAGAAGGAAATTATCAATTAGGAGCAGCTAACTTGTTTTCTATCCAACAGTTGATAATTTATTGCCTCGTCATGATCATTTTAGATAAAGAAGCAATTTAATTAGAGACACTCAAATTAACTGCTCACTTTCTAGGGGACTGAAGCAGACGGAGAAACAAAGAAGACGATCAATGTGGGTTAGATCTCGTTCTAGCACTGACGAACCCTGAAGAGATCTCCATATAAGAGTAACTACTCGAATTCACGAGAAAGAACGACCTGAATCCCTGAGCCAAGAGAACAACTCAAATTCCACGAGCAAATATGAGGAAAACTTAAATTTATTGATAAAAATTGGATAATAAAAACCTAGGATACAATGGCCTTTACATAGGGAAGTAAAATAAGAGTACTTCTCTAATTAGAAAACTAAATAAAAAAATATAAAAAAACTAATGGAATTCAAAAACAGACTCAGAAAGTAACTCCTAAATGAATTAGGGTACCCTAATACATTTTAGGCCTGTCGACAGTTGAAGGGAGCTGTCGATAAGTCTGTATCCTTTGACTTACTGTAAAAGCCTGTCGACAGGCAAGAAGGAGGCTGTCGATAGGTCTGAAAATTCTTATCTCTCAGGAAATCCTTTCGACAGTCCAAACTAAGGCTGTCGATAGGTCAAGTGTTTTTGGCCAGCTATTATCTTTCCTTGCCCTTTTGGTTTCCTACATCGGTCCCTCCCTCTTCAAAAGAACTCGCCCTCGAGTTCCTATCATTTTGATTTTGCCTGGTCACAGATGAGGGCACCCTTCTCTTTTGTAGATCTTGTAGTCGGTGAAATTGGTCTCATGACAACTCTCTTATCCTTCCAAGTAACACATATATGTTCTCCTTTCTTGATGGGTAGCATCGATGTCATATTGCCACGGCCTTCTCACAAGAATATGGTACTTATTTATATCAATGACATCACAAGTAACAGAATTTTATAGTGTTTACCAATAGAAATAGGAACTTGATACAAATCCGTACCTTGATATGTGGGCCTTGCTTGATCCACCCAATGTCGTAGCAATGATGAGCAGCTTTTTCTCTAGTTTCAAGTGATCCATAAGTGCTTTAGAGACGATATTCTCGCAACTTTCATTGAACTGATAAGATTGTAGACCTTATCCTTGACCGAACACTTGAATAGAAGATTTGATGTCTCTGCATGGCGTCGGGGATCTTCTGGTTACAAAGTCCTTTATGAATAAACACAAGCGACGAGATTGCCATGTTCATCGGCGAAATTAGAATCCTCTTGGTCTGTCACAATTAGCACCTCATCTTCTTCTTCATAGTCTACTACATTGAGGGTCTCCTCTTTCAGACACTCATTAGACCTGTGTCCAGGTTCACCACACCTGTAAACTTTCCAACCTCGGGTTTGGTGTAAGGATTGCTCTGCTCTTTCAATCGCGAGGTTTGTTATTGGTGTCGATGTAGAGACTTTGGCCGGTGGCTATACTATTGGTGACATATCATCGTGAGCTCGGCGGGGCTCTAAAGTCTCTTACAAGCTCTCCGATTGATAAAGGATGCTGCAAGGTGAAACTCTGCTCGTAAACTCTCAATCTTTATGGCCTTGTTTTGGGCTTATCTACAGAAAAACATTCTTAATGGCAACATGCTCCAGGATGGGGTTAGTTTAACTCATGCATGTACTTCGCAGTTTGTTACTCCTCAATCAGAGATAATCACACTACGATGCGAGGCAATAGAACTCCTCTGTGTATGCTGACATAGTCCCCGTATCTTGCCTACGTACTCAAATTGATTGTAGAGGATGTTAATAATCGGGTGGAAGAATCTACCTTATAGTAGTTTCTTTATGCGTCTCCATGTCATCACTGGTTGCTTTCCTTGACGTCTTCATGAGATTTGCAATTGATCCCACCATGCGACTACTCCTCCCTTAAGTTGTATGTCACAATTTGACTTACTTCTCTATGGAACATAAGCCATGTCAAAGAATTATCCACCTCGTAAACCCAATTCAGAAAGGATTCTATATCAAGATTCCCGCTGAAAGGGGATATCAACCTTCATCCTTTACTCTTGAAATTTGGGTATCCTTCTTCCCTATCATGATTAGGGTAAGTGATTCTAGCCTCCCTATTGGGGTCAGAAAATCCCCCTTTCCTATTTGAATTAGGATTAGTGAATCTCCCATTCCTTCCGTAGACTAACAGTCATCTCCAAAGTCGTACTGATAAGCGGGGTTGTTGAACCCCTCGTCAGAGAGGTCATCAATTTGGGGGATGTCGTAGAAGGTAGTTGGTGGTGTAGGGTATTGATAGGGTGATTTGGGGTGGTTGGATAGGTTGATATGGGGTGATAGTAGCGGGGGTGGATGAATTGGAGGTGGTTGATTTGGAGGTGGTTGGCTGTAGTGGTGGTGTGGGTGAAGATTGTTTGAGAGAGGTGGAGGTGGTGGATGAGGATTACTTAGTGAAGGTGGAGATGGTGGCGGACGGTTGTTTTGCTGGACGATCCAACCGCTTCGGTCCGTACCATCGCTTAGTTTTGATCATCAAGTTTGAGGGAGATCTTCTTGAGTTCTTGGACCACAAGATTCATGATTGATTTAAGAGTGCTGAGCCTCCCTTCAAAAATATCTATCCTTATGAACAAGTTTGGTTGCTCGTCGTCATTTCTGGCTATCGTCGGAGCATTTGTCGAAGCTCTGATACCACTTGATGCAGACGGGAAAGCGAAGAAGATTATCGTAGCGGCTAGATCTCATTCAGCGCTGATGAACGCTAAAGAGATCTCCAATTAGGGTAACTACTCGAATTCATGAGCAAGAACGACCAGAATCCACAAGAGAACAACTCGAATCCACAAGCAAATATGAGGAAAACTCAAAAGGTTATTGATAAAAATTGGATAATAAAAATCTAGGATACAATGGTCTTTATATAATCAAGTAAATTAAGAGTACTTCTCTAACTAGGAAACTAAAAATAAAGAAACAGAAAATAAACAAATTGGAATTCAAAACGGATTCAGAAAATAGCTCCTAAACGAATTAGTAACTCTGATATGTCATACGCCTATCAACAGTTGAAGGAGTTGCCGACTGTTCTGTAATCCTTGACTTACTGTAAAAGCCTGTCGACAGGCAGAAAGGAGCTGTCGACAGGTCTGAAAGACTTCTGGCTCTCGTTAAAAGCATGTCAACAGTCTAAACTAACGTTGTCGACAGAACAATGTTTTTTGACCTGCTGTTTGTCTTGCCTTGCCCTGCCCTTTTTGGGTTTCCTACATGAAGGATTGATCAAGAAGTGTGATAGAGATAGACTGACTTATTGTATAGAGTACTTAATGTTGATCTCATATTAAGATGGACCACTTAACCTAGGTTATAACATTGGATTCCTAATTAAAGTAAGCTGATATCATGTATGCCCATATTAAAGTATATTTGCCATAAAGTTTAATTAATCATGTGTGTGGTATTAAGGACTATGATGGGTGGTATTATCACATGATGGTTATTTGCAATTAAGGCCCACTTCTCTCCTCCTGTAAAGAAAACAACTTCTCCCCTCCTTTGGGAATTCCATCATCAATTGCAAGAGTTGTGAAAAGAGAAGGAGATAGAGAAGAATGTGATTGCAATTAGGGTTTGCAGGATCATTGCAGGAATCAAAGAAAAGGGATCAAGGTCTTCATCCATCCATCATTCTCAATTCATCTATGGCTTCCGGTATGTATTTAATTTGTATATGCTTTCAATTCTAAGAGATGTATATGATTCTAGATTCATGGCCATTATTCCGCATTATAGTTGTGTTATTTCCAACATTTGGTATCAGAGCCGTGTTTAAACGAATCAATACATCTTGATTTAGGGATTATGGAAAGTTAGGGTTTTGATTATCGATTCATAAAAAAATCGAATTTTGATCTGTTAATTGTAGAATTTAATAGAGGTTTTAATAGCCCTAAAATCATGTTCATATTCCTCTAATTATGCAATTAATAAGGATCAAAATTCAGGATTAAGAAACCCTAATTTTCCCTAATTTTGGATTAATTTCGTCGGAACAGGAACTGCAATTAAATAACTGTTTCGTCGACTATTAGTCGACTAGTAATATGTTATAGTCGACTAATTCTCTTTTCCAGAGAGTTTGAAAGTCTCTGTTTGCTGCAGGAGTCGACTAGATTTTTAGTTGATTTTATGACTAGTCGACTAATTAGGTTATAGTCGACTAATCATATTTTTCAAGTCGACTAATTCAGTGACCCGAAAGTTAAGAACTCTCTGTTGGATTCAGG